>CAKJTV020000297.1:0-19854 GCA_917862395.2 Heliconius sara
TTTCTCTCTAATAATTGATATTTAGTGTTCATTTTTAATATTAATATTTAACCAAACCGCGTCCTGATATAAAACCACTAATGATGTTGGATGCATTAAGCGGTAATTGGAATGGAAAATAGCTTTACTTTTGCACGACTGACTCATATACTATATATTATAAATCATATATTATACTAGATTTATCCGTCGACTTTCATTTCCTACTGTCTGTACAGGCCCGGTCGACTTCCTACGGGGGCATGTGCGACATACCTATGGGGGATTGTAAATAAGTCCCGAAAAATAAATTATGAATTATTTGATACTTAGTGTTGCTATATTAAAGTAAAACTACTAATTAGTAGTTTCTATATAGGATTTTTTTAAGGATTTATTATAATGTTTTTATGATATCATTATTTATGATTTAGTAAATATCTTTCTTTATAATGTTTCATGTATGGAAGGTATCATGATAAAATGCAACGCCGAAAAGAATAGAAGTTAATCGTAATTATAATTAACAAATAAAAACAAAAAATTGCAGTGTAATTTAGTTATATAAAGTTTTCAATTGAAATCAGAAACAATTTATGTAACCGATATGTAAAGCGTAGTAGTAGGATAATCTTTTGATATGGGGTAACATTATAATTTGCAAATGGCTAACCTACTGTTTCATTCGGCGACGCAAACTGTTATTTAATATTTGGATTTCTATTGCATTTTATTATTTGTGAATATGAAATTAAATTTTATAGATTCCCTAATCCTGGCCCTACCAATCTACATCGGTAAGTAATCGTTAAATATAAACTTAAACTTAAAGCCTTATTTGTAAAGATTTGTGATAATAGTTGTTTTATTTATTATTTGTATTTTTATTTCCAGATTCAACAAAAATGTTTGAAATGGCTTAAATATTGCAGCTACAATTTGTGACATGGGTGGTGTCAATATATATTACAGTATTTGATTTACCTCTCTTACTGAAATGGTTCAGAAAATTGTTTTTAAAATATAATATAAAATGCAATACAAATATTATTTCAAACAATGTTGAAGGAAAAGGTAATATTTTGTCGTGTATAGTCCAGTTAAAAGTACTAGTTTCTATATAAATAAATTTAAATTAATCCTGTACACAGCAGGGTAGGCAGAGGAAACTTAGTGTTAAGACACTCCATTCCCCACTTTCCCCATTTACCGAAACCTGGAGGCATTGCATGTTGAGTGGTGGAACTCAACACTGCCTTTTGCATCAACACCAGAGTGAAGAAATGGAAATATTAATATTTCTTTTCTTCAAGTGGGGATCGAACCCACAACCCAGTAGATCTTACAGTCACACCCTGTGCCCTTGCGATATGGCTGGCCTCAAGTTTGGCTGGTTTCTAGTTACTAATAATTAAATAAAACTTGTAAAAAAATATTATTTTAATTAAAATATTATTTATTACATTATAGGTCGAGCCAAATGGAAACGTATAAAACATTTCTTCCAAAAAGACTGGTGATGGAAATTTTGTTTTTGCACCCAAATTAAAACAGGACCATACATGTCCAAATGCCAAGCAGACAACGGGAGTCAAACTTGCTAAGTTCTAAGTCATGGTCAAGGTTTGTTTTAATTGCCTAACCTGGAAATATGTCAGTGGATTTTTATTAGAGCCTTGGCAATAAATGCAAACTTTGTTCTCAAAATCTTCAAAATATCAGAAATGATTAAAAAGGAATATATTCCTACCTATAGGTATATTAAAAAATAAGTAATAGTATAATTATGTTAGTTTTAATTTGACCAACACTATTAACTTCATTACACTGACTTCATAATTTTAATCATTATCTCATTATATTTATCACTAGCGGCCCGCTCGCGGCTTCGCCCGCTTAAACCACAGAATTATTTGCTTAATACACTAACATTATGTTCGTGTTTTAATATACCTATAATGTATGTTTGCAACGCAGTCGCATTTTCGTACCACCCATAAGAGAGATGCAACTGTCAATATATTAATTTCTTTAAACTTTTGCCTTAAGGAGTCTTTAGGACCTAAGTTATAGTTATAGATATATAGTTATAGTAATATCGCTACTTACAATAAAATCCTAACTCATCGGTGTCTGTACGTGGAAGATATATTTATTTATTACGGACATTTAACAATGTAATAGAACTTGGTCAATTTGTATCTATCTGTGCGTTCAGGATAATCTCAGAAAGGGCTTAACCGATTTAAGTAACTTAACCTAACTTTGTGCCCCTGCGCCGCGATGGCCTTTAATATTAATACAGAATGGAAGCGTCAGCGCTCCTTTTATGGGGCAATATATAGGATAAAATATTTTAAGCCCATACCTAAAGAAATTAATCAAGATACCTCACAGTTTAGACGTAGACTTTTTTTTTCATTTCACGATCGATGTTTATCCATACCTGTATTTCGTGTGACGCAGTTCCGCATAGATACCAATAACGTTAACACATACTACTACAAAAGTATTACTAAAGGTTAAGCAACTTTGAACTTTGTCGCCAATACATACGACTCGATTTACGAATGAGGCGTATGCGGCGGTTTCCCTTTGATAGGTTTATGCCTGTTTGCGTGTTTAATGACAAATAGCGTTTCATTTTAATATCAACGATAATATATAATTTATTTTGTATGAAAAATAACTTTTTCACTTTTAGGATTTTTTTTAATTGTATTAGGCTTTTATAGAGTGATTACCTATGGTTCATTTAAAGTGGTGCTGACAAAAACACTAATTGAGCATATTTAATATTTATAGTGATTTTTAGTGAATAGAACTAATAGTTATTACAATACTTGCGAAGAAAGCATATTTTAGACATTTTTTAAATTCTTATACCTTTTGAAAAACTACCAACATTCTTATCGTTAATAAATTATTTTTTTCAAATTAAAAAATTGTCTAAGTTTTTCATCATAATGGCACGAAAATATTTTAAATGTTCAAAATTCAAAGTTCAAAAATGTTGATTAAAAATAATTATACTGCAGGAGGATACCGTTATATGTACTGTTTTTTTATGATATAATGTAGAATAATATATTCTATAGAGAAATCACACATTCCTCTTCACATTTTTTATTCTTTAACTATACGTAAATATATATTTTAGAGGTTATTCTGTACTAAGATGGCAGCTCTGTTCCCGCATTTACGTCCTACATATATAGAAATATAAATCATTGGAAAGAAAAGCAGAAACGCAATTTTATTGCATTTTTTCTTTTTTTCATACTTGAAACGTATTAATAAATTTACATACAATTCATTTATTTCGAATATACCATTAAGATTGATTCATAAAATAAATTTGATATTTCCCTAACATGATTATTTCGTGTATTTTTTTACATACAAAGTTTTGATTAAGTTCTCTTGAGAAATATATCTACTATAAATGAATATAACGTACCTACATGCCAATGATTAAAACGTATTGACATCACCACGTGATCCATCTATTATAATCACAACATAAAATTTTATAAAATACAGCAACCAGCTCACGGCTTCACCCGCTTAAATTTGTGAATTATTTGTTTGTTTCGGTACAGGGAATTACGTTCCTGTTGTAATAAATAATGTATGCTTGCAGTGCACTTATGATTTCTAATGTGAACATTATTAAAACCATGACATTTTCGATTTTCATTAAACAAATTATTATTGGAGCAATTAACAAAGTAATAGAATCAGCAACAATGATATTTATAAATTTTGTCGGTTTCTTGGTTTTTCTGTTAGTCGACGCTTATCTCAGAAACGACTTAAGCGATTTAAAGAGCGCGGTGCGGGAGCGGTACAATCGGCTTAATTGTTTTTATTGTAATATTCGTCATGTATGAATGGTGTAATGATTAAATAACTGACCTTTATAACTATTTATTTATATCTTCATAGAGAAATGATAGCTTTGTTGGGCACTCCTAATTTTTAAGAAAATAAATTTGATCAAAATACATTTAATTATTTTAAGATAATAATTAAAGTAACATATAAAATCTTATATATTATGTTGTAATTATTACAACGCAATGCAAAGAAAAAAATCATTTTAATAAAGTTGTGTTAATTCTATTATAATTATAAAACTTACTAAAAAATATTTAATATATTAAATATATAGATATCACATTAGTATAGATACTTTACTGGTAATAATAATTGAAAAAATATACACTACATCCACACATCCATACATCCCCACATCTACACATCCACACATCCACACAGCCACACAGCCACACAGCACAAGCCACACAGCCACACAGCCACACGCACACAGACACACAGCCACACACCCACACAGACATCACAGCCAAAACACCACACGCAACAAAGCCACAAGCCACACAGCCACACAGCCAACAAGCCACAGCACACAGCCACACAGCCACAAGCCAGACACCACACAGCCACACAGCACACAAGCCAGACAGCCAGACAGCCACACAGCCAAACAGCACACACACCAGACAGACAGACAGCCAGACAGCCAACAGCCAGACAGCCACAACACCACACAGCAACAAGCCAGAAGCCAGACAGCCAGACAAGACAGACAGCAGACAGCCAGACAGACAGAAGCCAGACAGCCAGACACCAGACAGCCAGAAGCCAACAGCCACACAGCCACACAGCGACACAGCCAACAGCCAAAAAGCCAGAAAGCGCAGACAGCCAGACACCGAAACAGAAAGAAGCCAACAAGACACCAGAAGCCAGAAGCCAGACAGCCGACAGCCAGACACCAGACAGCAGACAAGCCAGACATAGCCATACAACCCAACACCACACAGCACAAGGAAAAAAGAAAGGAAGAAAGAAAAAGAAAGAAGAAAAGAAAGAAGAAAGAAAGAAGAAAGAAAGAAAAAGAAAGAAAAGAAAAAGACGCTACACCGTAGACTGAAAGATTTTGACACCTACCTACCTACCCCCTACCTACCTACCTACCCACCTACCCACCTACCTACCTACCTACCCACCTACCTTCCTACCCACCTACCTACCACCTACCTACCACCTACCTACCTACCTACCCACCTACCTACCCACCTACCCACCTACCCACCTACCTACCTACTTACCCACCTAACCACCTACCTACCCACCTACCTACCTACCTCCTACCACCCACCTGACCTACCACCACCAACCACACCACCTACCACACCTACCTACCACCCCCTACCGATACCACCACCACCTACCTACCCACACTACCTACCTACCCACCTACCTACCTACCTACCACCTACCTACCTACCTACCCACCTACCTACCCAACTACCTACCCACCTACCTACCTACCTACCTACTTACCTACCTACGTACCTACCTACCTACCTACCTACATACCTACCTACCCACCTACCCACCTACCTACCCACCTACCTACCTACCCACCTACCACCCACCTACCTACCTACATACTTAAAATATAAAATAGATAGCGTTTCTAGTATCGAGTTCTACTATCTCAAATATAAGCTTCTTGGAAACTTAAATACCTATATCTTTTGATAGAGTGAAGCTATTACAATGAAATAAACACTAAATGTTACTTTGATTTACTGGTAATTTTTCGTATAAAACTTGCTTAAATATATTGTGTACTTTTCACGTGATGCGTGTTCACATAAACAGGAAAACAGACAAACAGACAAACAGACAAACAGACAAACAGACAAAAATTCCAAAAATGTTGGAAATGGATTCTGTTAGTTATCCTTTAACACCCTAGCTAATTTTTTTTAAAATATTTTCAATGTACAGAAACGACTTTTCTACAGATTTATTATAAGTATAGATTATTATCAAAAAATCAACAATTTAATTATATTTATTTAATTAAAATAGAATAGTAAACAGCAATGATTTTGTTCATTCTTTATTTGTAGTCTAGGTCAAATTTCAAAAATGTAACTGCCTACAATATTGTAAGTTAAAAATATATAAATTATGATTTATATATTTTTTAACTTATAATATTGCAGGCAGTTACATTCTTGAATCGAGTACAATCTATTTAAATTATATAAATGTTAATTATTGTGTCTAATATAAAAGGGCAAGTTTGGCTTGTTGCAATAATCACTATTTTATTTGATTTGCAAGAATACTATTTGTATAGATATAATTATAACAAATGTTTATAAGCAACCTCAAGGCCGGTCGTGGCGCAGCGGCACAAAGTGTGACTGTAAACCGACTGGTTGTGGGTTCGATCCCCACTCGAGGAGATGAAATATTTACTTAAATTTATATTTCCATTTCTTCGCTCTGGTGTCGAGGCAAAGCGCGGCGTTGAGTTCTGCCACTTAACACGCAATGCCTCCGGAATTCGGCAGAAAGTGGGGAACGGAGTGTCTTTCACTACGTTCCCTCTGCCTACCCTGCAGTGTGCGGGATACAGCGTGAAGCTGATTTTTTTTTTTTTTTTTTATAAGCAATAAAAAAGTATAAAGTGTTTATTTGTTTTATTTCTGTATTTATCTTGTATTATTATTAAACCAGATATGATTCACTCCTTCAAAATCATATGGAAGTATTTTTGTTTAAATTAAATAATGATATTTCTAATTGATTTTGAAAGAGGGAATCATTCTGGTTGTGAATAAAAATAGATTTATTATCCAAATATTAGACAAATTTTGAATTTCCCGCCCATATCTGAAGCGTCAAATTTGAAATATTGTTTTTGGTGGGCACACAATAGATGGCAGCAGTGTCGTTTAGTCCCCCATTTTTTTGTATAAAGTGAACATTCTTCCCTTTGGGTATATGTGTTCTGTGTGTCTGTATTGACTGTTTCATTTCAACATCATCATCATTAACGTCATCATCCTTATTATCAACGTTTCTGAGGTCACCGCATCACCAATTTACTTAAATAAGACAAATTATTATAATAGCGAACGAAAAACCAAAGTATTCTAATGTTAATTTCAAAAATATTTTAAAAGCTTAGCCATCTTGAATCTGTTATCAATATAAGTATGAACTTTTAGTAAGACCAAATAAATAGTACCAAACAATTAATAATAAGTGGAAAGATAAAATATGTCTACTGACTATGGTTTTAACATTACTTAAATCAAAATAAATCCGTACATTATCAACATTCACAACACGATCTATGAAGGCAAGGCACGTATAATTTAAAAAAAGATTCATTCTGAATACATATTATATAA
The DNA here is from genome assembly GCA_917862395.2 of Heliconius sara. Classification (NCBI taxonomy): domain Eukaryota; kingdom Metazoa; phylum Arthropoda; class Insecta; order Lepidoptera; family Nymphalidae; genus Heliconius; species Heliconius sara. Next base: position 7,224 of record CAKJTV020000297.1, read on the forward strand.
GGTCCATACAACTTCTTTACACAAAAAGAAGGTTCAAAAGCAAAGGCAGCGGTGCGTAGCGGAGCATTCATAAACAAACAAAAAGGTAACACTTTTTTTCGGACGGACGTGATTTGGCCAAGACCTTTTAAGATATTTCATTATAACGAACCTACTGTTGTAGTACGAGTAACTCATTCATTATTAACGACGACCTTTTGAAAGTTTCACAATTACTAATGAAGTTAGTAAAAATTGAACATATTTTTTTTTGTGGTAGAATAACTATTTGAGGCTGTACCATTAGTATTTTAGAAACCTGTACCATTTAGATAAGTGAAACGGGATGGCTTTTTGAATATTTGATTTTCATGATTTTGTATCGTATTGTTAGTTTATTACACCTTTACATTTTGTCTATTACATCAGCCTAGGAAGAGAAAATCTAATATTAAGATACTCCATTCTCCGCAATCAGACACATTCCGTGAGTGGTCGGTGGTCACAAGGTTTGCTTTTTTATATAAATACCAAACCGGTAACCACTAAACAACTAATTCACAAACAGTGCCTCAACAATCTGTATTATTTATTGATACTTTTATTTTTAAGAAAACGGCACAAGCTAAAGACCTCACGCCCTACATTTGTTACGGTCACCCTAGACGCTAGAGCGCTTGGACGGTTTCCAAAGAGGCACAGGTTCAAATCCCGCTATGTTCAGTCAATTTATAGAGCTAACAACTCCAGTCACATATTAGATTAGTAAAAAGTTAAATAAGTTCTACCATTTTAGAATTTCAAGTCTGTAGTTCCAAGTGTTATAACTAAGTTAAGAAATTTCTAACCTTTAGGCATTTTCCAAGTATTTATTAAGCTTGTTTAGAAAATGTTTAACTTTGAATGTTAATCATTAAAATTTAATTATATAAAATTAGATATGTTTTATAGTAAAAATATTTTTCTCTCTGCTTACCCTCCTATGTACGAAAATTAATATAAAGCGAATGAGATTTATCGATATCGGATCTTACGGAGTGAGTTGTGCGGAACGGAGTGTCTTAATAATGAGTTCCCTCACTTTGCCTACCCTGTTGTGTGCGGGATGTAGTGTGATGCTGTATATAGTTGTATTTAATTTCTATTCTATTTATTTAATAACCATTTAAACGTTTACAATTTCTTCCAATAATTTGTAATGAAAAGATAAAACATGGAATAAGAGAAAACGCGGGGAAAATTATCTTAATTAACACTTACTGGAAGAGCTTTATTTATTTGACACATTTAAAACAATAGTTTTGCCTCTTCTACGTACATTTGATATATTGTGGGAACTCAATTTATTCCTACATTTTCATTTGTTATTATCATAACTACAAATTGTATAAACAAAACGGCATTGAAAAAAAGGATTATGATGTTTCATTACTAACGAAAAATTCGCTTGACTGGAGGCTTACCTATATCTTGATAGATATGATTTTTTATACTTAATATGTTGTATATAAGTGCGTATATTAGTATATTATGAACTTTTAATTTTTTTTACTTATGGTAATATATCCAGTACTTTTAACTAGGCTGTAGGTACTATTAACGTTTCATTGTTCCTGATTATTAATTTAAAAAATATATGACTTTTGAGGCCACTCGTGGCGCAGAGGCACAAGCGTGTGACTGAAACCGCTACAGGTTGTAGGTTTGATTCCCACTGGAGGAAATGAAATATTAATTTTTTTCATTTGTTCGCTCTAGTGTCGAGGCAAAGTGAGTTCCTTCACTTAACATGCAAAATCTCTAGGATTCGACGGAAAGTGGAATGTCTTAATACTAAACGCCCTCTGCCTGCTACATGAGATACAGCGTGAAAGCTGAAAAAATATGACTTTTTACAATCAGTAATATCAGTCGGATGTAGAAATTTCATTTTACATGTTTATATTCTAAAAATCACAAATGTAACTTACATGCACTCAAACTAAAATATGAAACCAGCACACGACCTCAAGATGTATGTCTCGACAGTTTATTTATTCTCTGTCAACCACGTCTTATGAAAATAGTGTAGTTAAATAATGATATTTTTAAGCTAACATTCTCTAAATCAAAATATTTTTATTATATTTTATTTTGAATATTTATAAAAAATTGGAAGGGTTGGAAATATTTTTAGAAAACATATTAAAAATTTACCATGATAGTCGAGTACCATGCTCTCAACTCTAAGTCATACGTTCTTATTAAACTAGAATCCTTAGTCTAGTTCGTTGGATGTATCGCTGTATCGCGCTCGTAACAGGGTAGGCAGAAGGAACCTAAGCTATTTTAATTTATCTAAATAAAGTAGTCGTTATGTCGTCTTTAAATATTTTACTAATTTATTTATATTTTGTTTAAGGTAAGTGATCATTAAAAAATATAAGCTGAGCTGACAGTTGACCTACAAATGCCATAGGTTTCAACAACGTCATGTATTAATAAAATTTATTACCATTAATATATGTAAAACAGGTAGGTTTTACATATATTAAAAGTAGTAGAGAGAATATATTAAAAAATATAGCTTATTAGGCTAAACTGAAACTTAATTATTGTTCAGAGTCAGGTTAGTTTCATAGATAAGCTTCTTATCTTTTAGTTGAATATACATTCTGTTCACAAAATAACATAATTTCTACGTTTATAATTAAAAGGCTAATAAAAGGCTAAATTCAGTGAATAGTTTACGTCAAAATCTAGTGACGTCATCTTTGAGAAGCAGCTTGAGCGACGCTATTCAGCAGTGATTACGTCCAAAGCGTCCATCGAGGGTTGTTATTTGATTCACGGTAATGAAATTTACTCTTTGTTGATTTTTTTTATTTTGATATTTAAATTAAAAATATATTATATTACAGTTACAGATTATATTAAATTTTTTGTAAATACTAAAAGGTTTCGTTCACAACTCACTTCGCTTCCCAAAGGGATGCTCCATTCGCTGTGTTAATAAAAATAACTTATTGATATACAGGATTTTGCTAACTTACTTTACAAAAAAGAGTCGATGTATATAAAACTATTTAATATTATAGAAAGATTACTACTCTTCTAACTTACTAAAGCTATTGTTTCAAATGTTTTAAAGTCGTATTCGTATGAAGTATTTTGAATTCGGTAAGTCACTCTAGTTTCAAACGTCGGAGAAAGAGGGGCAATAAACATTAAACTTCAACGACAAACTGAGCTTATTCTGAGCCCCTTTCAAATGTATCTTGAATTTTTGAATTTTTGTAGCTTCAAGTAACTCCCGCATATGGCTGAGAGGGAGCACTGAGTGTTTAAGTGGTTCCTTTTTACAATTTTCTAATTACCTAAAGAAATTAAAACGTTCGACGGAACCTAACGCCACAAGTCGAGAAATTCAAAATTAATATTTTAATGTTACTTAGAAATAGATTAGAGAGTTCCCTCTGAGTATCCTTAAAATATATTACAGTCTAAAAGAGAGTGAATGTGTTTTTTTTATAATTTACTAAATGGTTATAAATTATTTTCTAAAAACAATAATCCCTACGTTTACAGCTTATTAAAATTCAAATAACTTACTTATTAAAATTCAAATAACACATATTAAAATTATTAAAAAAAATCTATCGGTAAGTAATAAATTTCAATGGACTTAACGCTCATTTGAAACGCCTGAAGCGTGAAACGTTCAGAAGTAAAATTGAATAGATATTATTGAAATCTTCGATTTCATATTATGCAAACATATTATATTATGGTTTCTTTTATACACTTACATTAGAATAGATTGTTTCTAATTATCTACGCTACAGTAGATATACCTATAGCGTATGTAATTATAAAAATCTTTTTGTTCCATTTTTTTTATTATATTTCTGCAGAAACGTGATAGGTTGTGGGTTCGATTCCCATTCGGGAAAATGAAATATTTAATACTTTCATTTCCTCACTTTAGTAAAGAATCAAAGCGCGTGGTTAAGTTCAGCCATTCCACACGCAAAACCTTCAAAATTTGTTAGAAAGTGGGGAACAAAAGTGCCTTAATGAATACATGAAATACAATAAGATTTTCTGCAATAAAATTTCTGTAAGCTTTTGCGCTTTCAGCAAGTAGAAGTGAAAAGCAGTTATGATTAAATGTACGGTTATTGAAAATACCGGAAATGGCAGACGTTGGATGTTCTATGAAAGTGCATTTCCATTTGCAACATTGTATTAAATTTAGTATGTGAAATGGTTTATCTCCTAGTAAAAATGTATGGAATTATGTACGTTTCAATATTTTATATGTATTTAATTTCAAGTGGCGAATACGAGGCCAGTTGTGGCGCAGCACAGTGTGACGTGTGAAGTGTGTGGGTTTGATCGCTCGAGGAAATGAAATATTTATTTGAATTTGCGCGGCATTGAGTTCCGCCACTCAACACGCAATGACTCCAGAATTCGGTGGAAAGTGGAGAATGAAGTGTTTTAACACTAGGTTCCCTCTGCCTACCTGCTGTGTGCGGGATATAGATAGATATATTATTTTATTTACAATCTGTTAGGATATAAGGCTAATTAAATAACCAGCAGTATTTATGGGACAGATATATATGTGAGTGTGCGTGTGTGTGGACTGCATGTGGATGTGGATGCATAAATATTTTTAATGATATCGAAATTAATTTTTTTTTTTTAAATTATAAACTTCAAAATTTTCTTAATAAACTTAATAAGTAATGGTAAATAGCCTAAAGGTTAGAAGTTACTAAAGTTAGTTAAAACACAGTTATTTTGAACTACAGCCTTGAATTATAAAATAGTAGACCTTATTTTACGTTTTATTAATTTAATATCCGACCGGAGTTGTTGCTCTATGGAAAGTTAATTCGAAATTTTCTTATAGATTTGGAATAAGCTAGCTTTGTATACTACAGGTTGAATGAGGCACATGTACTTAAAAAAATATTAAAATTATCATTTATTTCTTAACATAAGATTATGGTGTAAGATCTATAAATATTTAAGATATAAAAAGTCGTTTCATATAAAGAACCATATAAAAAAAATTTAATTTGTTAAGATTCACGATTTATCTCGCTTATCAGAGTAGGCAGAGAGCATTTAATGTGTATACTCTATACTTTCCACCCGATTTCAAGAAACTCAATATGCGCTTTCTATTACTGAGTAGGAAAATGACTTCTATAACATTTTACCTTTCTTTTTTCTTTTTTTTAGCTTCACTTAATGCAGTTTTCACTCATAGACTATTAAAACCGATCTCGAGATCGCTCTCAAGATCGATCGTAGAGTTGACTTTATAAATTCAGGTCTACGTCTCCGCTGCCTACCCTGCTATACGCGCGGATACAGCGTGAAACTAAAAAGACAAACATTTAAAAGACTAAAGTCGACACAACCAGAAAGACTGTCAAGTTCCGTCGGCCCATAAATAACTGCTCTGCTCTAAGCATTAGCTTAAATACGAGCCACATGCATTTTGCAGATAGTAGTGTTGTTTTCATTATACGTTCTCATATGATTTATTATTATGCGGTTTGTGAAACGTATTTATATGTTGTGTGTAAACGCATTATATATTCATATCAGCTTCACGCTGTATCCCGCACACAGCAGGGTAGGCAGAGGAAATCTAGTGTTAAGAGTGTTAAGACACTCCGTTCCCCATTTTCTGCCGAATTCTGGAGGTGGCAGAACTCAACGTCGCGCTTGTCCTCGACGCCAGAGCGAAGACATGGAAATATAAATTTAAGTAAATATTTCATCTCCTCGAGTGGTGATCGAACCCACAAGCAGTCGGTTTTACAGTCACACTTAGTGCCACTACGCCACGACTGGCCTCACTGTATTATATATTTAATAATATAATTTGTGAAGTTTTTATAATTAATATTTTTGGATACATAATTAGTTTAGGGGCCAGTGACTGTAATTTGGTCTTTTGTGAAATCTAATACGGGGTCAATAATAATAATAATATTTTTTTTTATCTTAGTATCTTCTTCTTTTTTTCTCTTCTTATCTTATCTTACTCTATCTTAGTGTCGTTGTCAGAAAACATTAAATATATCACTCCAACAACTGGGAGTAGAATCCACAACTGTCGCACGACTGGCACTGGTGTTATTCCACTTAGAAATAAAGAGCACTTCGGAATCTCGCTTTGGGTACAAATCCTGCTACGTATTTTTTTTTAAAGTATTCAATAAAGTATTAAACTTTAAAATTTTAACCAAATGATATATTACAGCTATATAAAAGATAAAAATAGACTACATAATTCGCATTAGTACAATTTGAAAACGACCAACTTACCTCACGAATAGTCTAATTTTCGTCGACGCCATAATTCTTCATTTAATACGTGCACGCGTGATTTATGCTCGCCTAGTAAGTGATAAAACCTAGAGCGGAAACCATTTTGAGGGTATTTTATTATTCACAAAGAATGCTAATATTACAATTTTTATGATACGTAGATAAATATCAAAATGTTCACGATAATTATTTTCGTTTATGTTTGTCTATATGTATATCGAAGCACGAACGTGTGACGTTAAACCCGACAGATTGTGGGCTCTGTTCGCACTCACACTAGTAACGAGGCAAAACGCGATGTTGAGTTCCGCAACTCAGCATGATTTTTTTTTCAGAATTCGACTGAAAGTGTGGGACGGAAGTGTTTTAAGGGGAACGATATATCTTGAGCAAGAAGCTAAAAAAAAGTTATCTTTAGTGAGTCACTAACAGAAAACGCACAGCCGAAACTACAGAACGCGAACTTGCGCCTTTTGGATTATTCAAGTGCTCTTACCAAAAACGCCGTACGATTTTATGGAGCTTCTTCGATATTCCTATATGTTTGTTACAATTTATTTTTGTTGCTCGTACACACAGATAGTGTTTCATTTGAAACTACTAGAAGTAATGTTAGCTGCTAAGTGCTATTGTAGTTCATGATGTTTATTTTTAACGCTGAAAAGCTTCACGCTGCATCCCGCACACAGCAGGGTAGGCAGAGGGAACCTTGTGTTAAGACACTTCGTTCCCCACTTTCTGCCGAATTCTGGAGGCATTGCGTGTTGAGTGGCAGAACTCAACGCCGCGCTTAGCCTCGACACCAGAGCGAAGAAATGGAAGTATAAATTTAAGTAAATATTTCATCTCCTCGAGTGGTGATCGAACCCACAACCAGTCGGGTTTACAGTCACACTTCGTGCCACTGCGCCAAGACTGGCCTCAAAAGAATGCATATTTTACAGAGAAGCGATTGTGTAACACTATTGTGGCGTATATATTTGATTTTTTCTATGTCTCAGAATACATAAAGTAGAGTTACTGATTTTTTTGCGCCTTTTGGATTATTCAAGTGCTCTTACCAAAAACGCCGTACGATTTTATGGAGCTTCTTCGATATTCCTATATGTTTGTTACAATTTATTTTTGTTGCTCGTACACACAGATAGTGTTTCATTTGAAACTACTAGAAGTAATGTTAGCTGCTAAGTGCTATTGTAGTTCATGATGTTTATTTTTAACGCTGAAAAGCTTCACGCTGCATCCCGCACACAGCAGGGTAGGCAGAGGGAACCTTGTGTTAAGACACTTCGTTCCCCACTTTCTGCCGAATTCTGGAGGCATTGCGTGTTGAGTGGCAGAACTCAACGCCGCGCTTAGCCTCGACACCAGAGCGAAGAAATGGAAGTATAAATTTAAGTAAATATTTCATCTCCTCGAGTGGTGATCGAACCCACAACCAGTCGGGTTTACAGTCACACTTCGTGCCACTGCGCCAAGACTGGCCTCAAAAGAATGCATATTTTACAGAGAAGCGATTGTGTAACACTATTGTGGCGTATATATTTGATTTTTTCTATGTCTCAGAATACATAAAGTAGAGTTACTGATTTTTTTTCTTCTCACAACGCTTAAGTTATAATTAAGAAAATAAAATATTTTTTGTGTTTATTTCTAATTTAATCTTGTCCGAAAATGCAAACTGTAACTATTTTATAAGTGAAATGCGACCAACTTTTGAATAGCTCCACTATTAATAATACGAGTGCGGCTCACAAACTCAAACATAAAGTCAATTTGGCCCACGGAGACAGTGAGGACAAGTTTCTGCGTTGAGTAAGGATTTTGGAAATAGATCATTTTATAATTCTTGTATAATTATTGAAAAATTATTACTGTTTTCAGTCACGGTATAGCTATAGAATTTGAAAATAAGTTTGTAATTTAGTCAGTCGAGTTCGAACCCACAATCATGGCATTTATTGACATTTCAAGTTCCACTACACAACGACGACGACAACAACACAACTTCACTTTACACAACTTCCCATAAGAAGACAGTTGAGCGCGGCGTTGAGTTTCACCTCTGAATGCGCAATATCTTGGAATCTAAGAGAATAAGGGGGAATACAATACCTTAATTCTTTCATCTAAAGGCTAATTAAATATGACTTTGAAACTCAACACAAACTAGCCAAATCCCACTGACCCTAGTCAGCAATAGTTTATAAATAAAATTTTATTCCACCATTTACTTTTATAGTTTAGCAAAAAAAGGAATATATGAAAGGATTAATGAGCACTGGCTCGTGCACTGTTTTATTGAAAACGCAACGTTTCTGTTTCCGTCGTTTCCATTAAACGTGAATTTGACGCTTTTAAATGTTTTGTGAAAGCGTAGTGTGAATTACGGCCTCGAAACCACTTTATCACCTCTTTATTTTATTCTGAATAATATAACAAACATTAAATTTTGTCTATTGAATTATTTTGTCACCGCATACTTTTTTTACCTCTTCCACTGTCATCAACCTCCTCCTCCATGTCCTCCGGGGAGTACTCATGCTTTTTACGTAACCTTCCTCCAGTATCTTCGTTTTGTTATTCTTTTATTAACCATTCTCTCGACGTATCCAACATAACATATATGTTACTAGCGACCCGCTCGCGGCTTCGCCCGCTTTAACTACAGAATTATTTACACACTAAAATTATATTCATGTTTCAATATACCTATAATGTATATTTGCAACGCACTTAAGATTTCTAATGTAAAAAATTTTAAAACCTTAGGTCGCATTTTCGTACCTCCCATAAGAGAGATGCAACTGTCAATATATTAATTTCTTTAAACTTTTGCCTTAAGGAGTCCTTAGGGCCTGAGTTATTTTTTTAATTCTTATACCTTTTGAGAAACTACCAACATTCTTATCGTTAATAAATTATTTTTTTCAAAATATTTTTTTTTTTAATATTTTGAATATCTTCACGAAAACTAATGATTTTATTATGACGAAAAAATTAGACAAAATAGTCTAAATTTTTCGTTCAATTCAAAATGTTCAAAATTAAAAGTTAAAAAATGTTGATCGAAAATAATTATACTGTAGGAGGATACCTTTATATGTTCTGATGAAACTTGTTTTTTTATTATATTATGTAGAAAAATATATTCTATAGAGGAATCACACATTCCTCTTCACACTTTTTACTCTTTAACTATAATACGTCAATATATTTTTTAGAGGTTATTCTGTACTAAGATGGCAGATCTGTTCCCGCATTTACGTCCTTGATATATCGATATAAATAGTAGAAATATAAATCATTGGAAAGAAAAGGAGAAACGCAATTTTATTGATTTTTTTCTTTTTTCATACTTGAAATGTATTAACAAATTTACGTACAATTCATTTGTTTTGAATATAACATTAAGGTTGATTCATAAAATATATTTGATACTTCCTTAACATGATTATTTCATGTATTTTTTTTATATACAAAGGTTTGATTAAGGTCTCTTGAGAAATATATGTACTGTAAATGAATGTAACGTACCTATGTGCCAATGATAAAAATGTATTGATATCCCCACGTGATCCATCTAAACCCAATATAAACTTTTATAAAATACAGCAACCAGCTCGTGGCTTCACCCGCTTAAATTTGTAATTTATTTGTTTGTTTCGGTACAGGGAATTACGTTCCTGTTTTAATAAATAATGTATGTTTGCAGCGCACTTATGATTTCTAATGTGAAAATTACTAAAACCATGGTGGCATTTTAGATTTTCATTAGGAAAATTATTATTGGGGGCAGTTAACAAAGTAATAGAACCAGAAACAATAATATTTGCAAATTTTGTTTTTTTGTTGGTTTTTCTGTTAGTCGACACTTATCTTAGAAACGATTTAAGCGATTTAAACAGCTAAGACGTGAGCGCGGTGCGGGAGCGGTAAAATCGGTTTAATTGTTTTTATTGTAACATTCGTCATGTATGAATGGTGTAATGATTAAATAACTGACCTTTATAACTATTTATTTATATCCTCATAGAGAAATGATAGCTTTTTTGGGCACTGTTATTTTTTTAAGAAAATTAATTTGATCAAAATACACTTATTTATCTATTTATGTATATATATAAAAGGACATGTACCTGACTGACTGAGGTAAGACACACGCACAGCCGTAACCGTTGATGGGAGAAACGTGAAGTTTGGACAGATGTTTATTTTAATAATTTTGACATCCACTAATAAGGGATTTTGAAAATTTTTTACCCTAAACGGATGCAATAGGGGTTTTCATAAAATATGAAAGTCAGCAGACTCTTTAAAATATTTCATTGAACACGTGTTTTTAGAATTCATCCTCTTAGGGATGAATTCTAAAAACAATGGACGGGGTTGAAAGTTTATATGAAAAAATCTTTAAATCGCCACCGATTTTTATAAAACATTAAATTCAGACTGTTAAAAATATTTTATTGAACACGCTTTTCGTGGTTTTTTTTTAGAATTCACCTCTAAGGGTGCTAATAAGCAGACGAAGTTGCACGCGCCCGCTAGTTTTAAGATAAAAATTAAAAAATATATAATATCTTATATATTATATTGTTATACTATAATAACATATAATATATTTATCAAAATGCGAATGTATTGTTTTGTTTAATAGCTGCTGATAGTTATTACAATACATGCAAGGAAAGATCATTTTAGAAAGTTGTTTAATTATATTAGAATTATAAAAACTACTAACATTTTTATGGTGAATAAAATATTGTCTGTGTTTTCCACCTGAAAAACACTAAGGGGAGAAAAAAAATTAAATATATATAAAAACATAGATACCACATTAGTATCGATACTGTTGTACTGGTAATAAATGAAAAAAAATGATAAATGATGATAATAAATGAAAAAAACTATATACTACGTACGGGATACCTTTGTATGCAAAGTTTAAAGCTATTCATTATGACAGAATATAAAATATATATATTTTAGATGTCCCTCTGTACTACGATGGCGGCTCTGTTCTAGTTTGCACTTTTTCCTTTGAAAATTAGTTATTGTAACATAACTCAAACAGTTACACATGGTATCGTATACTTTTTGAAAATATTGATGTCTTCTATGTAATTGTAGTACATCCCTTTGCTCTATTGTCAATAATTTCCACAGCGTACGCGATATAAGGTTTTTTTTGGTATTGTTTTACACTGTGAATCGTCAAATTGTAAAAGAATTTTCCAAATTGGTCTCGTAGTTTCGGGGCCTATTCAAATCAAATAAGGAAACAAAAAATCTAATCGATTGTCTTAATAATTTTAGAGATGTCGATGTACCTCCCCCTCACCCCCGCAGAGTTACTCGCCACGGTGCGCGAGCCACAAGGCACACACTCCGCATTTTTTATTATTACATGATTTTCTTTAGATTGATATTTTTAAATTCGTTATATCTTTTGCATGGGATGTCCGATTTTATTAATTTAAAAAATATTTTATAGGTATTGAAATTATCTTTAATAAAATATCATTTAATAGGATAAGGATTAATGCAGAGGTATGAATAATATGGTTTGATTATTGTCGGCACTTTTGTTAACTTATAAAATATAAAAAAATGGTTATATTGTCATAAGTACAGTAGTTGGACATATGCTATCGCGGACTTTTATATAGATATTGATGCGCTCTACAATACTGTAAAACATTATTTTGTTCTATCATCAATATTTTTCGCAGCGCACGCGATGATAGAATTGTTAAGATCAATTTTTTCTCACCTTGGGTTACATTATTGCATTTTTATTAGGGATCTCTATTTTTTTTGAAAATATACCCTATGCTGATCAGTGAAGATGCAGCTTTCTAATAGTGAAAAAAATATTGAAATCGGTCCAGTAGTTTTTGCGTGAAAACTTTACAAACATACACACATACATACATACATACATACAAAAATACAAATCTTACTTCTTTATAATATTAGTATAGATAGTATAGATAGTATAGATATATCTTTAATATATTATCTTTCTTCGATATGTTGTACAAGTAGTAAGACCTAAGTACTCAGTCAGTAGTATTCGAAATGGATAAAAGAAACAAAGTATATTCTTCTTTTTATAAACAGAAATTTTATATTTTTTTTGATAATTAAACTACACAAGTAACATATGAAAGAGATTCAGTGAACTTAAAACGATTAAAACGAAATGAAATTTCACAAACATTGGTCAGATCTCATAGACTACCTTGTGTACATAGAAATTATATTCACATTTTTTGTCCAAACGTAGCAGATTAAAACGGCAGAGCTCGCG
>CAKJTV020000297.1:20354-36448 GCA_917862395.2 Heliconius sara
ACGTTTAATGGAAACGACGGAAACAGAAACGTTGCGTTTTCAATAATACAGTGCACGAGCCAGTGCTCATTAATCCTTTCATATATTCCTTTTTTTTGCTAAACTGTAAAAGTAAATCGTGGAATAAAAATTTATTTATAAACTATTGCTGACTAGGGTCACTGGGATTTGGCTAGTTTGTGTTGAGTTTAGTATGTTTTTGGTGAAATTAAACTAAAATCTCTAGGCCAGTGTTTGTATATCAAAGTCATATTTAATTAGCCTTTTAAAAATTTAAATGAAAGATTTAAGGCATTGTATTCCCCCTTATTCTCTTAGATTCCAAGATATTACGCATTCAGAGTGTAACGATCCATACCAGAATTAAAATGTATAGGTAAATAATATAATTAATTCAAATCCAAATTTAGTTCACTTCTTTAACTACGCGTTCCATTTACAAGTAATGTTAAAGGGACGTAATATACCGTAGATAAAACACGAAGATATAAAATATATTTATTAAAAATATATTTAATAATTATATTCAAACGTTATGTATTATCTTTTAAAATACATAATAATATAATTAATATTTTAATTATTGTAAAATATCATGTTGGCTGAATAAGCTACCGTCAACGTCATCGTCATGTTTTAAGAAAAAGAAACAAAAGAGGGAGATGGCGGGACGCGTCTGAGAAAGGATGGATGTTTTAAATGTTTAGAGAAGTTTTAATTTATAACTATCATATATCTAGTTATATTTAATATATAAAAGCATGTCAGATCATGTCTGCAATTGTGATATAAGTATTTGAGGTTGCTAAGATAAGTAATAAGTGCTTTCACTATTTACGATTGTTTGCTTTGAAATACTTCGTCGGTAAGTTTTAATAGATTATTATTAAAACAAAGAAGAATAATATTAATATATATAATGCCGTCAATATTCAAAGATAAATATTATTTATTTAGTAAATGAAAATAAATACATGAAGATGTTTTGTGAGGTATGTAAAATTACAATTATATAAATGTACGCAGAATGCCTGCCGCCATCTTTGTTAGATGCGTGTATGGGAATTGTGAAATGAGATTTAAATAGGTTTTGTCAATTATAATAACTTATAAATGTAATATCTATATATATTAGTAAATATTTAACATGTTACTATAAATATAAATATAATAGTATCATTTATATTATGATGTAAAACTATTATTTCAAAATATATATTTACGATTTATACGACTTAGAGTTCATTGACCCTATGTTTTACTATTAAACAATATAGTCACAACCGACTGCTGCTTGGCTTCGCTGGCACTAATGTGCTTGGCTAAGTGAATTGCTATGGCATTTAATTTTATATATATTATATTTAAATAGTTTCGTGGTGTTTTGCGCTGCGTTAACGATAACACTTAGTGTATGATGGATAGGTGTGTGATGCTGCTTTATGTCCTGGTACTGGTGTATGTAGTAGTGTCCGCCCGTCTCATACGGGTGTGTGGTGCTATTTTATGTCCTAGCTCTGGTGTACGTATATAGCAGTGTCCGCTTATTTGTCTAACGCTTAGTTCATCGTACTAAACATAATGCGTCAATCGACTGATGTCGAAGACATGCTTCTAATATATAGCCGGGCGTCACTGGTGCTGACATATTTGATATAAGCGAAATGCTTTAGTGGTGTTGGATTCTGCTGCTGAGTTTCTTCCGCCAGTTCTTCTCAGCACTGAGGTTCTTTACTGAACTGGTAGTAGAATCGCGCCTACTTGGAGTCGCTGGCTGTTCTAGCGATAACTGAGTATTTTCAATTAATGATTTCTATATTACATTCCCACAACTCAGAGTCTAGTGTCAGTTCAGACAAACAGCTGCAGGGTGTGTGCTGTGCGTGTTATTCTACAACGGTTCTGTTTAAAAGAGGCGTTACAATAACAATGAATATAAATTATATTAATATTGGAACTAAGGCATATAAAAAGCGCACGTAGGTAATAAATATAATGTGAAATATATTATATTACCGAATTAATACGGATATAACAAACACGTCACATTATACATACAGAATTTAATATTATTAAGATACAAATAATAAATATATAGTTATAAGCAAGACATACGAAGGTTAAATATATAGTTATAAGCAAGACACACGAAGGTATATTAATATAACGCCCTCTAAAGAAACAAACTGAAGTGGATTCACATAATCGGCCGCCTAGCGGTAGGGAGTTCGATCTGATATCTGAAGCAGAGAGTTATAAGTCATGTAATTATGGCTACGGCCTACATATAATAATCTCAACTCTATTGCAAATATTCATATTAGACTTTGGTCTTTGAATTAGTTATTTAATAATTGATCTTTCGCAAAAGCATTATAAGAATCACAAATATTAACTATTCCGATCCGTCCCGGAGGGTTCAGAGCCGAACGGCCGGAATCCACGGTAAGTGGCGGGTGCGGGGCCACTCACTATCCCCCCTTAGTTATAACTATCAGTAATGATTGGGTATAACAGAGAGGCGGATAGGACGTCTACGATATTCTTAAGAAATATCACGGAGATTGAAACGGACAGACTATAACATTTTATTTATCATAATATATTTATTTGTACTTATATTAAAGTTATGGTATATTTCATATTAATACTGTTACCTCTGAATCTCTAAAAGATCTTGGATTACTTACGATCACTACGAAAAGGTTCTAACTTTATTAGACGCATCACGAGCCATATTAAAATTATTATTTAAATAATTTTATTTAAATATTTTATTGAGTGTAGGGTGGGATGTCAGTTACAAGAGGCGAAACTCAACGCCGCGCTCAACTGTCTTCTTATGGGAAGCCGTTGTCGTCGTTGTGTAGTGGAAATAGATATGTCCATAAATGCCATGATTGTGGGTTCGAAATGTGATAATTGGGGCAATAATTATAATTAAATTACTATCATTTCTGTACTCTGGTAGACCAAGTGCGACTTTGAATATCTTAACTCAACTAAATTCTCTTGTTCTACTCTAAGTAACTAACAATTTACATCAATTTTATCTAGCATATATCCTACCCTAAGTAGAGAGTTACTGTGTGTCACTCCTTTCCCTCTCTGCTTTTCACCCTTAATCGAGACATTGCGTGAGCGGAACTTAACGCAGGACTGACTAAATTACAAACTTATTTTCAAATTCTATAGCTATACCGTGACTGAAAAAAAGTAATAATTTCTCAATAATTAGACAAGAATTATAAAATGATCTATTTCCAAAATCCTTACTCAACGCAGAAACTTGTCCTCACTGTCTTCGTGACCCAAATTGACTTTATGTTTGAGTTCCCCACTCGTATTATTAATAGTGGAGCTATTCAAAAGTTGGTCGCATTTCACTTATAAAATAGTTACAGTTTGCATTTTCGTAACAAGATTAAATTAGAAATAAACATAAAAAATATTTTAGTTTCTTAATTCTAACTTAAGCGTTGTGAGAAGAAAAAAATCCGTAACTCTACTTTATGTATTCTGAGACATAGAAAAAATCAAATATATACGACACAATAGTATTACACAATCGCTTCTCTGTAAAATATGCATTCTTTTCAGCGTTAAAAATAAACATCATGAACTACAACACAACTATAGCGCTTAGCAGCTAACATTACTTTTAGTTTCAAATGAAACACTATCTGAGTGTACGAGCAACAAAAATAAATTGTAACAAACATATAAGAATATCGAAGAAGCTCCATAAAATCGTACGGCGTATTTGGTAAGAGCACTTGGAAATAACCAAAAGGCGCAGGTTCGCGTTCTGTAGTTTCGGCTGTGCGTTTTCTATTAGTCACTCACTAAAGGTAACTTTATTTTAGCTTCTTGCTCGAGATGTTTCGTTCCCCTTAAAACACTTCCGTCCCCCACTTTCAGTCGAATTGTGAAAAAAAATCATGCTGAATGGCGGAACTCAAGATCGCGTTTTGCCTCGTTACTAGTGTGAGTGAGAACAGAACCCACAATCTGTCGTGTTTAACATCACACGATCATGCCTCAATATACATATAGAAAAATATAGACGAAAATAATTATCGTGAACATTTTGATATTTATCTACGTATCATAAAAATTGTAATATTAGCATTCTTTGTGAATAATAAAATACCCTCAAAATGGTTTCCGCTCTAGGTTTTATCACTTACTAGGCGAGCATAAATCACGCGTGCACGTATTAAATGAAGAATTATGGTGTCGGCGAAAATTAGACTATTCGTGAGGTGAGTTGGTCGTTTTTAAATTGTACTAATGCGAATTATGTAGTCTATTTTTATCTTTTATATGGCTGTAATATACAATTAGGTTAAAATTTTAAACTTTAATACTTTATTGAATACTTTAAAAAATAATATACGTAGCGGGATTTGTACCCAAAGCGAGATTCCGAAGTGCTCTATATTTCTAAGTGGAATAATACCAGTGCCAGTCGTGCGACAGTTGTGGATTCTATTACCAGTTGTTGGAGTTATATATTTAATGTTTTCTGATAACGACACTAAGATAGAGTAAGATAGGATAAGAAGAGAATAAAAAGAAGAAGAGACTAAGATAAAATTTGTTATTATTATTATTATTGACCCCGTATTAGATTTCACAAAAGACCAAATCATAGTCACTGGCGTCTAAACTAATTATGTGGCTAAAAACATTAATTATAAAAACTTCACAAATTATATTATTAAATATATAATACAGTTACGTGTGGTAGAGTCACGTCGCCAGCAATGGCAACACGCATGGGCAGACTCGACCGGATCATTACCGTTGCCATTGCGTTTCGCATCAGGTAATGCCGGGCCCCGGCGCCCAACCCACCTTAAAGGCCGGCAACGCACCTGGAGCTCCCCTGGGGTTGCACGGAGTCGTGGGCGGCGGTAATCACTACCATCAGGTGACCCGCACGCTCGTTTGCCGTGTCTTTTCCATAAAAAAAAACCGTGAGGCCAGTCGTGGTGTAGTGGCACAAAGTGTGACTGTAAAACCGACTGCTTGTGGATTCGATCCCCACTCGAGGAGATGAAATATTTACTTAAATTTATATTTCCATGTCTTCGTTCTGGTGTCGAGGACAAGCGCGGCGTTGAGTTCTGCCACCTCCAGAATTCGGCAGAAAATGAGGAACGGAGTGTCTTAATACTAGTTTCCCTCTGCCTACCCTGCTGTGTGCGGTATACAGCGTGAAGCTGATATAAATATATAATGCGTTTACACACAATATATAAATACGTTTCACAAACCGCACAATAATAAATCATATGAGAACGTATAATAAAAACAACACTACTATCTGCAAAATGCATGTGGTTCGTATTTAAGCTAATGCTTAGAGCAGAGCAGTTATTTATGGGCCGACGAAACTTGACAGTCTTTCTGGTTATGTCGACTTTTAGTCTTTTAAATGTTAGTCTTTTTAGTTTCACGTTGTATCCGCGCGTATAGCAGTGTAAGCAGCGGAGACGTAGACCTGAATATATAAAGTCAACTCTACGATCGATCTTGAAAGCGATCTCGAGATCGACTTGATAGTCTATGAGGAAAAACTGCATTAAGTGAACCTAAAAAAAAGAAAAAAAAGGTAAATTGTTATAGAAGTAGTTTTCCTACTCGGTAATAGAAAGCGCATATTGAGTTTCTTGAAATCGGGTGGAAAGTATAGAGTATACACATTAGATGCTCTCTGCCTACTCTGATAAGCGAGATAAATCGTGAATCTTAACAAATTAAATTTTTTTTATATGGTTCTTTATATGAAACGACTTTTTATATCTTAAATATTTATAGATCTTACACCATAATCCTATGTTACAAAATAAATGATAATTTTAATATATTTTTAAGTAAATGTGCCCCATTCAACCTGTAGTATACAAAGCTAGCTTATTCCAAATCTATAAGAAAATTTCGAATTAACTTTCCATAGAGCAACAACTCCGGTCGGATATTAAATTAATGAAACGTAAAATAAGGTCTACTATTTTATAATTCAAGGCTGTAGTTCAAAGTAACAGTGTTTTAACTTTAGTAACTTCTAACCTTTATGCATTTTACCATTACTTAGTAAGTTTATTAAGAAAATGTTGAACTTTAAAATTTAGGTATATAAATCTAAAAATATTTATTTTATCAGAAAAAAATATTACGATATCATAAAAAAATATTTATGCATAATAGGTCCACACACACGCACACTCATATATATATATCTGTCAAATACTGCTGGTTATTTAATTAGCCTTATATCCTAACCGATTGTAAATAAAATAATATATCTATCTATATCCCGCACACAGCAGGGTAGGCAGAGGGAACCTAGTGTTAAAACACTTCATTCTCCACTTTCCGTCGAATTCTGGAGGCATTGCGTGTTGAGTGGCGGAACTCAATGCCGCACAAATTCAAATAAATATTTCATTTCCTCGAGCGATCGAACCCACACACTTCACACGTCACACTTTGTGCTGCGCCACGACTGGCCTCGTATTCGCCACTTGAAATTAAACACATATAAAATATTGAAACGTACATAATTCCATACATTTTTACTAGGAGATAAACCATTTCACATACTAAATTTAATACAATGTTGCAAATGGAAATGCACTTGCATAGAACATCCAACGTCTGCCATTTCCGGTATTTTCAATAAACGTACATTTAATCATAACTGCATTTCACTTCTAAATGCTGAAAGCGCAAAAGCTTACAGAACCTTTATTGCAGAAAATCTTATTGTGTTTCATGTATTAATTAAGGCACTTTTGTTCCCCACCTCCTAACAAATTTTGGAGGTTTTACGTGTGAAATGGCTGAAATTAACCCCGCGCTTTGATTCTTTACTATAGTGAGGAAATGAAAATATTAAATATTTCATTTTCTCGAATGGGAATCGAACCTACAACCTATCACGTTTCTGCAGAAATAGAATAAAAAAAAGATAAGAGAATAAACAGATTTTTATAATTAAATACGCTATAGGTATATCTACTGTAGCGTAGATAAATAGAAAAAATATATTATAATGTAAGTGAATAAAAGAATCCGTCATATAATATGTTTGCATAATATGAAATCGAAGATTTTAATAATATCTATTCAATTTTACTTCTGAACGTTTCACGTTTCAGGCGTTTCAAATGAGCGTTAAGTCCATTGAAATTTATTACTTACCGATAGATTTTTTTAATAATTATAAATTATTTGAATTTTAATAAACTGTAAGCGGCCCACGTCGGGATTATTGTTTTTAGAAAATAATTTATAACAATTTAGTAAATTATAAAATAAGACACATTCACTGCCTTTTAGACTATAATACTTTTAAGGATACTCAGAAGGAACTCACTAACACTTATCTAAATTAAAATATTATTTTTGAATTTCTCAACTTGTGGCGTTAGGTTCCGTCGCACGTCTTAATTTCTTAAGGTAATAAGAAAATTGAATAAAATAATCACTCAAACACTCAGTGTCCCCTCTCAGCTATATGCGGGAGTTACTTGAAGCTACAAACATTCAAAAATTCAAGATACATTTGAAAGGGGCTCAGAATAAAAGTTTGTCGTTGAAGTTTAATGTTTATCGCTCCTCTTTCTCCGACGTTTGAAACTAGAGTGACTTACCGAATTCAAAATACTTCATATGAATACGACTTTAAAACATTTGAAACAATAGCTTTAGTAAGTTAGAACAGTAGTAATCTTTCTATAATATTAAGTAGTTTTATATACATCGACTCTTTTTTGTAAAGTAAGTTAGCAAAATCCTGTATATCAATAAGTTATTTTTATTAACACAGCGAATGGAGCATCCCTGTGGGAAGCGAAGTGAGTTGTGAACGGAAACTTTTAGTTTTTACAAAAAATTTAATATAATCTATAACTGTAATATAATATATTTTTTAATTTAAATATCAAAATAAAAAAAAATCATCAAAGAGTAAATTTCATTACCGTGAATCAAATAACAATTCTCGATGGACGCTTTGAACGTAATCACTGCTGAATAGCGTCGCTCAAGCTGCTTCTGAAAGATGACGTCACTAGATTTTGACGTAAACTATTCACTGAATTTAGCCTTTTGTTAGGCTTTTAATTGTAAACGTAGAAATTATGTTATTTTATGAACAGAATGTATATTTTACTAAAAGATAAGAAGCTTATCTATGAAACTAACCTGACTCTGAACAATAGTTAAGTTTCAGTTTAGTCTAATAAGCTATATTTTTTTAATATATTCTCTCTACTACTTTTATTATATGTAAAACATACCTGTGGTAATAAATTTTATTAATACATAACCTTGTAGAAACCTATGGCATTTGTCGGTCAACTGTCAGCTCAGCTTATATTTTTTAATGATAACCTGAAACAACATATAAATTAAAAAAAAAATATATAAATAAATTAGTAAAATACTTAAAGACGACATAACTTTATTTAGATAAATTAAAATAGCTTAGGTTCCTTCTGCCTACCCTGTTACGAGCGCGATACAGCGATACATCCAACGAACTAGACTAAGAATTCTATTTTGATAAGAACGTATGACTTAGAGTTGAGAGCATGGTACTCGACTATCATGGTAAATTTTTAATATGTTTTCTAAAAATATTTCCAACCTTTCCAATTTTTTTTAAATATTCAAAATAAAATATAATAAGAATATTTTGATTTAGAGAATGTTAGCTTAAAAATATCATTATTTAACTACACTATTTTCATAAGACGTGGTTGACAGAGAATAAATAAACTGTCGAGAATACATCTTGAGGTCGCGTGCTGGTTTCATATTTTAGTTGGAGTGCATGTAAGTTACATTTGTGATTTTTAGAATATAAACATGTAAAATGAAATTTCTACATCCGACTCATATTACTGATTGCAAAAAGTCATATTTTTTCAGCTTTCACGCTGTATCCCAATGAGCAGATAGAGGGCGTCTAGTATTAAGACTAGAGATATTGCATGTTAAGTGAAGGAACTCACTTTGCCTCGATACTAGAGCGAAGAAATGAAAAAAATAAATATTTTATTTCCTCGAGTGGAATCAAACCTACAACCTGTAGCGTTTTCAGTCACACGCTTGTGCCTCTGCGCCACGAGTGGCCTCAAAAGTCATATATTTTTTAAATTATGAATCAGCAACAATAAAACGTTAATATTACCTACAGCCCAGTTAAAAGTACTGGATATAGTACTATATAAAGTAAGTACTATAAAATTAAAAGTTCATAATATACTTATATACGCACTTATATACAATATATTAAGTATAAAAAATCATATCTATCAAGATATAGGTAAACCTCCAGTCAAGCGAATCATAGTTTTCTTTGGTAATGAAACATCATAGTCCTTTTATTCAATGTCTTTTTGTTTATACAAGTTGTAGTTATGATAGTAACAAATCAAAATGTAGGAATTAACTTCCACCAATCAAGGTAAAAAAATAAATTTAGTTCCCACAATATATCAGACTAGCGACCCGCTCGCGGCTTCGCCCGCTTTAACTACAGAATTATTTACTTAAAAAAAAAATTTAATCAGCTTCACGCTGTATCCGGCACACAGCAGGCAGAGGGAACCTAGTGTTAAGACACTCCGTTCCCCGCTTTCTGCCGAATTCTGGAGGTATTGCGTGTTGAGTGGCAGACCCAACGCCGCGCTTAGCCTCGACACCAGAGCGAAGAAATGGAAATATAAATTTAAGTAAATATTTCATCTCCTCGAGTGGGGATCGAACCCACAACCAGTCGGTTTTACAGTCACACTTCGTGCCACTGCGCCACGACCGGCCTCTCGTTAAATTATTTACTTAAAACACTAAAATTATATTCATGTTTTAATATACCTATAATGTATATTTGCAACGCACTTAAGATTTCTAATGTGAAAATTATTAAAACCTTAGGTAGCATTTTCGTACCTCCCATAAGAAAGATGCAGCTGTCAGTATATTAATTTCTTTAAACTTTTGCCTTAAGGAGTCCTTAGGGCCTAAGTTATGGTTATAGCTATATAGTTATATGGAAGATATATTAGAAAAATTGTTATTACGGACATTTAAAAATGTAATAGAACTTGGTCAGTTTGTCTGTTATCTGTGTGTTCACGATAATCTCAGAAAGGGCTTAACCGATTTAAGTGCAGTTTTGTAATTTGTCTTACTTCTTTTAAATATTTAGTATTAGTTTTATTTTAATTGGTTCACACAAAATTAAAACCAGATTCACGCTGTATCCAGCCTGTAGCAGGGTAGGTATAGGGAACTTAACTGTTAAGATACTGCGTATGATATATGACTGACGTGCGAAATGAAAATATGATTAAATTACAATTCAATCCTCCAAGTGGGAATCGAACCCATAACGTCACGTTACAGGCACAATTTTGTGCCCCTACGCCACGACGGCATTCTTTTACGGGGAGTATATAGGATAAAATATTTTCAACCCATACCTAAAAAAATTAATCAAGATACCTCAACAGTTTAGACGTAGGATTTATACGCATAGATACCAATAACGTTAACACATACTACTACAAAATATTACTACAGGCTAAGCAACTTTGAACTTTGCCGCCAATACCTACGACTCGTATGCGGCGGTTTTCCTTTTGTGTGTTTGCGTCTTTAATGGCAAACAGCGTTTTATTTTAATATCAACGATAATATATAATTTATTTTGTATAAAAAAATAACTTTTTCATTTTTGGGATTTTTTAAATTGTATTAAGCTTTTATAGAGTAGTTAAAACTATGGTTTCATTTTAAGTGGTGCTGACAAAAATACTATATAATTGAGCATAGATATTAAATATATCTATAGTGATTTTTTAGTGAATACAACCAATAGTCATTACAACACTTGCAAAGAAAGCATATTTCAGGCATTTTTTTAATTCTTATACCTTTTGAGAAACTACCAACATTCTTATCGTTAATAAATTATTTTTTTCAAAATAAAATTTTTTTGAATATTTTGAATATTTTCACGCCATTATGACGAAAAATTTAGACTATTTTGTCTAATTTTTTCAATTAGACAAAATAGTCTAAATTTTTCGTTCAATTCAAAAGGTTCAAAATTAAAAGTTAAAAAATGTTGATCGAAAGTAATTATACTGGAGGAGTATTATATATCCTGTTTAAACTTGTTTTTTTTATGTAGAATAACATATTCTATAGAGGAATCACACATTCCTCTTCACACTTTTTACTCTTTAACTAAAATACGTAAATATATTTCATAAAATATATTTGGCACTTCCTTAACATGATTATTTCATGTATATTTTTTTCTGTTAGTCGACGCTTATCTCAGAATCGATTTAAGCGATTTAAAGAGCTAAGACGTGAGCGCGGTGCGTGAGCGGTAAAATCGGTTTAATTGTTTTTATTGTAACATTCATTATGTATGAATGGTGTAATGATTAAAAAACTGACCTTTATAACTATTTATTTATATCCTCATAGAGAAATGATAGCTTTTTTGGGCACTGTTAATTTTTTAAGAAAATAAATTTGATCAAAATACACTTATTCATCTATTTATCTATATATATAAAAGGACATGTACCTGACTGACTGAGGTAAGACACACGCAGAGCCGTAACCGCTGATGGGAGAAACGTGAAATTTGGACAGATGTTTATTTCAATAATTTGGACATCCACTAATAAGGGATTTTGAAAATGTTTTACCCTAAACGGATGAAATAGGGGTTGAAAGTTTGTATGGATTTTTTTTAAAACAGCACCGATTTTCATAAAATTTAAAGGCCCGCAGACTTTTTAAAATATTTCATTGAACACGTGTTTCATGGTTTTTAGAATTCATTCTCTTAGGGATGAATTCTAAAAACAATGGACGGCGTTGAAAGTTTATATGAAAACATCTTTAAATCGCCACCGATTTTTATAAAACATTAAATTCATATTTTATTGAAGACGCTTTTCGTGGTTTTTTTAGAATTCACCCCTAAGGGTGCTAATAAGCAGGCGAAGTTGCGGGCGCCCGCTAGTTTTAAGATAAAAATTAAAATAATATAAAATGTCTTATATATTATATTGTTATACTGTAATAACATATAATATATTTATCAAAATGAGAATGTATTGTTTTGTTTAATAGCTCCTGATAGTTATTACAACACATGCAAGGAAAGATCATTTTAGAAAGTTGTTTAATTATATTAGAATTATAAAAACTACTAACATTTTTATGGTGAATAAAATATTGTCTGTGTTATCCACCTGAAAAGCACTAAGGGGAGAAAAAATATTAAATATATATAAAAATATAGTACCACATTAGTATCGATACTGTTGTACTGGTATAAATGAAAAAAATGATATACTACGTACGGGATACCTTTGTATGCAAAGTTTAAAGCTATTCCTTAAGACAGAATATAAAATATATATATTTTAGATGTCCCTCTGTACTACGATGGCGGCTCTGTTCTAGTTTGCACTTTTTCTTTTGAAAATTAGTTAGTGTAACATAACTCGAACAGTTACACTTGGCATCGTCAACTTTTTGAAGATATTGATGTCTTCTATGAAATTATAGTACATCACTTTGCTCTATTGTCAATAATTTCCACAGCGTACGCGATATAAGGTTTTTTTTTGATATTGTTTTGCACCTTAAGCGTCTAATTGTACAAGAATTTTCCAAATTGGTCTCGTAGTTTCGGGGCCTATTCAAATCAAATAAGGAAACAGAAAATCTAATCAATTGTCTTAATAATTTTAGTGATATCGATGCACCTCCCCCTCACCCCCTAAGAGTTACTCGCCATGGTGCGCGAGGACACACGACACACACTCCGCATTTTTTATTATTACATGATTTTCTTAAGATTGATATTTTTAACTTCGTTATATCTTTTGAATGGGATATCCGATTTTATAAATTTAAAAAGTATTTTACAGGTATTGAAATTATCTTTAATAAAATATCATTTAATAGGATAAGGATTAAAGCAGAGGTATGAATAATATGGTTTGATTATTGTCGGCACTTTTGTTAACTTATAAAATATAAAAAAATGGTTATATTGTCATAACTACAGTAGTTGGACATATGCTATCGCGGACTTTTTTATAGATATTGATACGCTCTATAATACTGTAGAACATTATTTTGTTCTATCATCAATAGTTTTCGCAGCGCACGCGATGATAGAATTATTAAGATCAATTTCTTCTCGCCTTGGGTTACATTATTGCATTTTTATTAGGGATCTCTATTTTTTTTGAAAATGTAATATAGCCTATGCTGTTCAGTAAAGATGCAGCTTTCTAATAGTGAAAAAAATATTGAAATCGGCCCGGTAGTTTTTGTGTGAAAACGCTACAAACATACACACATACATACATACATACAAAAATACAAATCTTACCTCTTTATAATATTAGTATAGATGTACGCAGAAGAGGCAAAACTATTGTTTCAAATGTGTCAAATAAATAAAAGTCTTCCAGTAAGTGTTTATTAAGATAATTTTCCACGCGTTTTCGCTTATTCCATGTTTTATCTTTTCGTTACAAATTATTTGAAGAAATCGTAAACGTTTAAATGGTTATAAAATAAATAAAAGAAATTAAATACAGCTATATAGATACAGCATCACACTGTATCCCGCACACAACAGGGTAGGCAAAGTGAGGGAACTCATTATTAAGACACTCCGTTCCGCACAACTCACTCCGTAAGCCATATCGATACATCTCATTCGCTTTATACTAATTTCCGTACATAGGAGGGTAAGCAGAGAGAAAAATATTTTTTCTATAAAACATACCTAATTTTATATAACTAGATTTTAATGATTAACATTCAAAGTTAAACATTTTCTAAACAAGCTTAATAAATACTTGGAAAATGCCTAAAGGTTAGAAATTTCTTAACTTAGTTATGACATTTGGAACTACAGACTTGAAATTCTAAAATGGTAGAACTTATTTAACTTTTTACTAATCTAATATGTGACTGGGGTTGTTAGCTCTATAAATTGACTGAACGTAGCGGGATTTGAACCCGTGCCTCTTTGGAAACCGTCGAAGCGCTCTATCGTCTAGGGTGGCAGTAACAAATGTAGGACGTGAGGTCTTTAGCTTGTGCCGTTTTCTTAAAAATAAAAGTATCAATAAATAATACAGATTGTTGAGGCACTGTTTGTGAATTAGTTGTTTAGTGGTTACCGGTTTGGTATTTATATAAAAAAGCAAACCTTGTGACCACCGACCACTCACGGAGTGTGTCTGATTGCGGAGAATGGAGTATCTTAATATTAGATTTTCTCTTCCTAGGCTGATGTAATAGACAAAATGTAAAGGTGTAATAAACTAACAATAAGATACAAAATCATGAAAATCAAATATTAAAAAAGCCATCCCGTTTCACTTATCTAAATGGTACAGGTTTCTAAAATACTAATGGTACAGCCTCAAATAGTTATTCTACCACAAAAAAAAATACGTTCAATTTTTACTAACTTCATTAGTAATTGTGAAACTTTCAAAAGGTCGTCGTTAATAATGAATGAGTTACTCGTACTACAACAGTAGGTTCGTTATAATGAAATATCTTAAAAGGTCTTGGCCAAATCACGTCCGTCCGAAAAAAGTGTTACCTTTTTGTTTGTTTATGAATGCTCCGCTACGCACCGCTGCCTTTGCTTTTGAACCTTCTTTTTGTGTAAAGAAGTTGTATGGACCTTATATAATATGTATTCAGAATGAATCTTTTTTTAAATTATACGTGCCTTGCCTTCATAGATCGTGTTGTGAATGTTGATAATGTACGGATTTATTTTGATTTAAGTAATGTTAAAACCATAGTCAGTAGACATATTTTATCTTTCCACTTATTATTAATTGTTTGGTACTATTTATTTGGTCTTACTAAAAGTTCATACTTATATTGATAACAGATTCAAGATGGCTAAGCTTTTAAAATATTTTTGAAATTAACATTAGAATACTTTGGTTTTTCGTTCGCTATTATAATAATTTGTCTTATTTAAGTAAATTGGTGATGCGGTGACCTCAGAAACGTTGATAATAAGGATGATGACGTTAATGATGATGATGTTGAAATGAAAAAGTCAATACAGACACACAGAACACATATACCCAAAGGGAAGAATGTTCACTTCATACAAAAAAATGGGGTACTAAACGACACTGCTGCCATCTATTGTGTGCCCACCAAAAACAATATTTAAAATTTGACGCTTCAGATATGGGCGGGAAATTCAAAATTTGGCTAATATTTGGATAATAAATCTATTTTTATTCACAACCAGAATGATTCCCTCTTTCAAAATCAATTAGAAATATCATTTAATTTAAACAAAAATACTTCCATATGATTTTGAAGGAGTGAATCATATCTGGTTTAATAATAATACAAGATAAATACAGAAATAAAACAAATAAACACTTTATACTTTTTTATTGCTTATAAACATTTGTTATAATTATATCTATACAAATAGTATTCTTGCAAATCAAATAAAATAGTGATTATTGCAACAAGCCAAACTTGCCCTTTTATATTAGACACAATAATTAACATTTATATAAGTTAAATAGATTGTACTCTATTCAAGAATGTAACTGCCTGCAATATTATAAGTTAAAAAATATATAAATCATAATTTATATATTTTTAACTTACAATATTGTAGGCAGTTACATTCTTGAAATTTGACCTAGACTACAAATAAAGAATGAACAAAATCATTGCTGTTTACTATTCTATTTTAATTGAATAAATATAATTAAATTGTTGATTTTTTGATAATAATGATAAATATAATGAGATAATGATAAAAATTATGAAGTCAGTGTAATGAAGTTAATAGTGTTGGTCAAATTAAAACTAACATAATTATACTATTACTTATTTTTTAATATACCTATAGGTAGGAATATATTCCTTTTTAATAATTTCTGATATTTTGAAGATTTTGAGAACAAAGTTTGCATTTATTGCCAAGGCTCTAATAAAAATCCACTGGCATATTTCCAGGTTAG
>CAKJTV020000298.1:0-17838 GCA_917862395.2 Heliconius sara
TTCCAAAAAAAAAGAGATCCCTAATAGAAATGCAATAATGTAAACCAAGGTGTGAAAAAATTGATCTTAATAATTCTATCATCGCGTGCGCTGCGAAAACTATTGATGATATAACAAAACAATGTTCTACAGTATTATAGAGCACATCAATATCTATAAAAAAGTCCGCGATAGCATATGTCTAACTACTGTAGTTATGACAATATAATCATTTTTTTATATTTTATACGTTAACAAAAGTGCCGACAATAATCAAACCATATTGTTCATACCTCTGCATCAATCCTTATCCCATGAAATGATATTTTATGAAAGATAATTTCAATACCTGTAAAATACTTTTTGAATTAATAAGATCGGACATCCCATTCAAAAGATATAACGAATTTAAAAATATAAATCTAAAGAAAATTATGTAATAATAAAAAATGCGTAGTGTGTGCCGTGTGGCCTCGCGCACCGTGGCGAGTACCTCTGCGGGTGTGGGGGGGATTTGTATCGATACCACTTAAATTATTAAGACAGTCCATTAGATTTTTTGTTTTTTTTTTATGGAAAGGACAAGGCAAACGAGCGTTTGGATCACCTGATGGTAAATGACTACCGCCGCCCGCGGCCCCGTGCAACACCAGAGGAGTTACAGGTTCGTTGCCCGCCTTTAAGGTGGGTTGGGCTCCGGAGCCCGGCATTACCTGATGCGAAACGCAGTGGCATAAAGCCACTACTTCACGCCGGTTTTTAATGCTGGGGGTGGTAATGATCCAGTGGAATCTGCCCAGTCGCCTCTTACGACACCACCAGCACTAGGATTAAATAGACCCGATAAGGAAAATTCTTTTACAATTACACGATTAACGTGTAAAAAAGTACCAAAAAAACCTTATATCGCCTACGTTGTGGAAATTATTGACAATAGCGCAAAGTGATGTACTGCAATTTTATAGAAGACATCAATATCTAATATATATATTTATATTTTAGATGCCTATATATATATATATATATATATATAATATTATAATATATATAATATATTTAATTTAGATTAGTATATGTATGTATATAATTAATAGTTTTAAACTTTGCATACAAAGTTATCCGTAAGTAGTATATAATTTTTTTCAATTATTGTTACCAGCATAGTGTATTGATACTAATGTGCTATCTATATTTTTATATATATATATTTATATTTTTTCTACCTTAGTGTTTTTCAGGTGGAAAACATAGACACTTTTTTTTATTTGATAAAATATTTTATTCACCATAAAAATGTTGGTAGTTTTTATAATTCTAATATAATTAAACAACTTTCTAAAATGATCTTTCCTTGCATGTGTTGTAATAACTATGAGGAGCTATTAAACAAAACAATACATTCTCATTTTTATAAATATATTGTATGTTATTACATTAAAACTAGCGGTCGCGGAGCAACTTCGCCTGCTTATTAGCACCCTTAGGGGTGAATTTTAAAAAAAACCACGAAACGTGTTAATAAAAATAAATCAGCTTCACGCTGTATCCCGCACACTGCAGGGTAGGCAGAGGGAACGTAGTGAAAGACAATCCGTTCCCCACTTTCTGCCGAATTCCGGAGGCATTGCGTGTTAAGTGGCAGAACTCAACGCCGCACTTTGCCTCGACACCAGAGCGAAGAAATGGAAATATAAATTTAAGTAAATATTTCATCTCCTCGAGTGGGGATCGAACCCACAACCAGTCGGTTTACAGTCACACTTTGTGCCGCTGCGCCACGACCGGCCTCTGTTACTCTGTACGAAACGTGTTCATTACAATATTTTTAACAGTCTGAATTTAAGTTTTTATAAAAATCGGTGGCGATTTAAAGATTTTTCCATATAAACTTTCAACCCAGTATTTGAACTCTTACGGGATGAATTCTAAAAACCATGAAACACGCGTTCAATGAAATATTTTAAAGAGTCTGACTTTCAAATTTTATAAAAATCGGTGCTGTTTTAAAAAAAATTAATACAAACTTTCAAGTAATTCCCTGTATCGAAACAAACAAATAATTCACAAATGTGGTGAAGCCGCGAGTTGGTTGCTATAGTTTATAAAAGTTTATATTGGGTTTAGATGGATCACGTGGGGATATCAATACATTTTAATCATTGGCACGTAGGTACGTTACATTCATTTACAGTACATATATTTCTCAATATATATTTCTCAAGAGAACTTAATCAAAACTTTGTATATAAAAAAATAGATGAAATAATCAAGTTAAGGAAGTGCCAAATATGTTTTATGAATCAATCTTAATGTTATATTCAAAACAAATGAATACTTGAAACGTATTAATAAATTTAATTAATTTTATTAATACGTTTAATATAACGTTATAACGTTAAATATATTTACTTATTATAGTTAAAGAATAAAAAGTGTGAAGAGGAATGTGTGATTCGATCTATAGACTATATTATTCTACATAATATCATAAAACAACAGATTTAAACAGTACATATAAAGGTATCCTCCTACAGTATAATTATTTTCAACCAACATTTTTAAACTTTTAATTTTGAACACAAGGAAATGAAATCCGTTCAGTAGAAAGTTCAGTTCAAAAATGTTGGTTGAAAATAATTATACTGTAGGAGGATACCTTTATATGTACTGTTTAAATCTGTTGTTTTATGATATTATGTAGAATAATATAGTCTATAGATCGAATCACACATTCCTCTTCACACTTTTTATTCTTTAACTATAATAAGTAAATATATTTAACGTTATAACGTTATATTAAACGTATTAATAAAATTAATTAAATTTATTAATACGTTTCAAGTATTCATTTGTTTTGAATATAACATTAAGATTGATTCATAAAACATATTTGGCACTTCCTTAACTTGATTATTTCATCTATTTTTTTATATACAAAGTTTTGATTAAGTTCTCTTGAGAAATATATATTGAGAAATATATGTACTGTAAATGAATGTAACGTACCTACGTGCCAATGATTAAAATGTATTGATATCCCACGTGATCCATCTAACCCAATATAAACTTTTATAAACTATAGCAACCAACTCGCGGCTTCACCACATTTGTGAATTATTTGTTTGTTTCGATACAGGGAATTACTTGAAAGTTTGTATTAATTTTTTTTAAAACAGCACCGATTTTTATAAAATTTGAAAGTCAGACTCTTTAAAATATTTCATTGAACGCGTGTTTCATGGTTTTTAGAATTCATCCCGTAAGAGTTCAAATACTGGGTTGAAAGTTTATATGGAAAAATCTTTAAATCGCCACCGATTTTTATAAAAACTTAAATTCAGACTGTTAAAAATATTGTAATGAACACGTTTCGTACAGAGTAACAGAGGCCGGTCGTGGCGCAGCGGCACAAAGTGTGACTGTAAACCGACTGGTTGTGGGTTCGATCCCCACTCGAGGAGATGAAATATTTACTTAAATTTATATTTCCATTTCTTCGCTCTGGTGTCGAGGCAAAGTGCGGCGTTGAGTTCTGCCACATTAGTATCAATACACTATGCTGGTAACAATAATTGAAAAAAATTATATACTACTTACGGGATAACTTTGTATGCAAAGTTTAAAACTATTAATTATATACATACATATACATATCTAAAGTATATATATATATATATATATATATATATATATATATATATATATATATATATATATATATATACACATCTAAAATATAAATATATATATTAGATATTGATTGTCTTCTATAAATTGCAGTACATCACTTTGCGCTATTGTCAATAATTTCCACAACGTAGGCGATATAAGGTTTTTTTGGTACTTTTTTACACGTTAATCGTGTAATTGTAAAAGAATTTTCCTTATCGGGTCTATTTAATCCTAGTGCTGGTGGTGTCGTAAGAGGCGACTGGGCAGATTCCACTGGATCATTACCACCCCCAGCATTAAAAACCGGCGTGAAGTAGTGGCTTTATGCCACTGCGTTTCGCATCAGGTAATGCCGGGCTCCGGAGCCCAACCCACCTTAAAGGCGGGCAACGAACCTGTAACTCCTCTGGTGTTGCACGGGGCCGCGGGCGGCGGTAGTCATTTACCATCAGGTGATCCAAACGCTCGTTTGCCTTGTCCTTTCCATAAAAAAAAAAACAAAAAATCTAATGGACTGTCTTAATAATTTAAGTGGTATCGATACAAATCCCCCCCACACCCGCAGAGGTACTCGCCACGGTGCGCGAGGCCACACGGCACACACTACGCATTTTTTATTATTACATAATTTTCTTTAGATTTATATTTTTAAATTCGTTATATCTTTTGAATGGGATGTCCGATCTTATTAATTCAAAAAGTATTTTACAGGTATTGAAATTATCTTTCATAAAATATCATTTCATGGGATAAGGATTGATGCAGAGGTATGAACAATATGGTTTGATTATTGTCGGCACTTTTGTTAACGTATAAAATATAAAAAAATGATTATATTGTCATAACTACAGTAGTTAGACATATGCTATCGCGGACTTTTTTATAGATATTGATGTGCTCTATAATACTGTAGAACATTGTTTTGTTATATCATCAATAGTTTTCGCAGCGCACGCGATGATAGAATTATTAAGATCAATTTTTTCACACCTTGGTTTACATTATTGCATTTCTATTAGGGATCTCTATTTTTTTGGAAATGTAATATAGCCTATGCTGGTCAGTAAAGATGCAGCTTTCCAATAGTGAAAAAATTATTTAAATCGGCCCGGTAGTTTTGTGTGAAAACTCTACAAACATACACACATACATACATACATACATACAAACATACAAAAATACAAAGCTACCTCTTTATAATATTAGTATAGATTAGTATAGATAGGTATGGTCACTTTTTTCGGTTCTACTGAACGGATTTCAGCGAAACCGGTGTCCAACGATAGGGCTCGAAAGGCCTTCGAAGTGGTGTATAAACCGCGGGGATGTGTGGGGAGGTGCGGGTAAAAAGTCCAAAAGTAAATTATTGAATAAATTATTGAATAAATTAGTTGACTTTGAAAATTCGTCTTGTATGGAGATTTTCTAAATCGTCAGAGCTTAGGTGGATTTCTTATATAAACAATAGGTATGGTCACTTTTTTCGGTTTTTACTGAACGGATTTCAGCGAAACCGGTGTCCAACGATAGGGCTTCGAAAGGCCTTCGAAGTGGTGTATAAACCGCGGGGATGTGTGGGGAGGTGCGGGTAAAAAGTCCCAAAAAAAGTGTTTTTCAGTAGTTTAAATTTTTGTAAATTGGTCAAAATTTGTATAAATAGTGTTATTTCACTTAGATCTTGTATATCGAATGAATTTTGAATAAATTATTTGACTTTGAAAAATTCGTCTTGTATGGAGATTTTCTAAATCGTCAGAGCTTAGGTGGATTTCTTATATAAACAATAGGTATGGTCACTTTTTTCGGTTTCTACTGAACGGATTTCAGCGAAACCGGTGTCCAACGATAGGGCTTCGAAAGGCCTTCGAAGTGGTGTATAAACCGCGGGGATGTGTGGGGAGGTGCGGGTAAAAAGTCCAAAACAAATTATTGAATAAATTATTGAATAAATTATTTGACTTTGAAAAATTCGTCTTGTATGGAGATTTTCTAAATCGTCAGAGCTTAGGTGGATTTCTTATATAAACAATAGGTATGGTCACTTTTTTCGGTTTCTACTGAACGGATTTCAGCGAAACCGGTGTCCAACGATAGGGCTTCGAAAGGCCTTCGAAGTGGTGTATAAACCGCGGGGATGTGTGGGGAGGTGCGGGTAAAAAGTCCAAAAAACCGAATTTTTCAGATGTTTTGCGTCAAAAGTGGCGCAAAATTTTCAGTAAAAATTTCCAAAAAATTTAGAATGGTACGGCGCGGAATACCCTACGACACGATACCAAGAAGTCAGAGATCGAAAGAAGGTAAGTGGTTCAATTAAATTGTTTTCTATATTATTAAGCCAAAATTTTTCTAAGTGTTTTTCAGTAGTTTAAATTTTTGTAAATTGGTCAAAATTTGTATAAATAGTGTTATTTCACTTAGATCTTGTATATCGAATGAATTTTGAATAAATTATTTGACTTTGAAAAATTCGTCTTGTATGGAGATTTTCTAAATCGTCAGAGCTTAGGTGGATTTCTTATATAAACAATAGGTATGGTCACTTTTTTCCGTTTCTACTGAACGGATTTCAGCGAAACCGGTGTCCAACGATAGGGCTTCGAAAGGCCTTCGAAGTGGTGTATAAACCGCGGGGATGTGTGGGGAGGTGCGGGTAAAAAGTCCAAAAACAAATTATTGAATAAATTATTGAATAAATTATTTGACTTTGAAAAATTCGTCTTGTATGGAGATTTTCTAAATCGTCAGAGCTTAGGTGGATTTCTTATATAAACAACTAGCGACCCGCTCGCGGCTTCGCACGCTTTAACCACAGAATGATTTACTTAATACACTAAAATTATATTTATGTTTCAATATACCTATAATGTATGCTTGCAATGAACTTGAGATTTCTAATGTGAAAATTATTAAAACCTTAGGTGGCATTTTCGTACCTCCCATAAGAGAGATGCAACTGTCAATATATTAATATCTTTAAACTTTTGCCTTATGGAGTCTTTAGGATAAATTGTAGTTATAACTATATAGTTATAGTTATATCGATACTTACAATAAAATCCTAACTCATCGGTGTCTGTACGTGGAAGATATATTAGAAAAAATATTATTATGGACATTTAAATATTTAATAGAACTTGATCAGTTTGTTTGTTTATCTCTGCGTTCACGATAATCGATGCGATGCTTAACCGATTTAAGTGCAGTTTTGTAATTTGGCTAACTTCCTTTAAATATTTAGTATTAGTTTTATTTTAATCGGTTCACACAAAATTAAAACCAGATTCACGCTGTATCCAGCCTATAGCAGGGAAGATAGAGGGAACTTAAGTGTTAAGATACTGCGTATGATATATGACTGACGTGAAATGAATATATGATTAAATTTCAATTCAATCCTCCAAGTGGGAATCGAACCCATAACGTCACGTCACTGGCACAATTTTGTGCCCCTACGCCGCGACGGTCTTTAATATTCATACAGAATGGAAGCTTCAGCGCACCCTTTACGGGGAGTATATAGGATAAACTATTATTATATAAAAATAATTAAAAATATAATAGTTTATTAAACCCATACCTAAAGAAATTAATCAAGATACCTCAGCAGTTTACACGTAGGAT
Organism: Heliconius sara; assembly: GCA_917862395.2. Classification (NCBI taxonomy): domain Eukaryota; kingdom Metazoa; phylum Arthropoda; class Insecta; order Lepidoptera; family Nymphalidae; genus Heliconius; species Heliconius sara. The sequence goes on from CAKJTV020000298.1 coordinate 7,273, forward strand.
CTAAACCTGTATTTCCTGTGACGCAGTTACGCATCTATGCAGATACCAATAACGCAATCACATACTACTACAAAATATTACTAAAAGTTAAGCAACTTTGAACTTTGCCGCCAATACCTACGACTCGTATGTTTGCGTCTTTAATGACAAATAGCGTTTTATTTTAATATCAACGATAATACCTAAAATTTACTTTGTATGAAAAAATAACTTTTTCCTTCCATTTTTTTAATTGTATTAGGCTTTTATAGTACTTTTTAATTGTATTAGGCTTTTATAGTTAAAACTATGGTTTCATTTAAAGTGGTACTGATAAAAACATTATATAATTGACTATATAATATCTATAGTGATTTTTTAGTGAATAGAATTATTATTATTATTACAACACTTGCGAAGAGAGCATATTTCGGGCATTTTTTAAATTCTTATACCTTTTGAGAAACTACCAACATTCTTATCGTTAATAATTTTTTTTTTAAATAAAAAAAACATTTGAATATTTTGTCTAAATTTTTCGTCATAATGACGCGAAAATATTCAAAATGTTCAAAATTAAAAGTTTAAAAATGTTGGTTGAAAATAATTATACTGTAGGAGGATACCTTTATATGTACTGTTTAAATCTGTTGTTTTATGATATTATGTAGAATAATATAGTCTATAGATCGAATCACACATTCCTCTTCACACTTTTTATTCTTTAACTATAATAAGTAAATATATTTAACGTTATAACGTTATATTAAACGTATTAATAAAATTAATTAAATTTATTAATACGTTTCAAGTATTCATTTGTTTTGAATATAACATTAAGATTGATTCATAAAACATATTTGGCACTTCCTTAACTTGATTATTTCATCTATTTTTTTATATACAAAGTTTTGATTAAGTTCTCTTGAGAAATATATATTGAGAAATATATGTACTGTAAATGAATGTAACGTACCTACGTGCCAATGATTAAAATGTATTGATATCCCCACGTGATCCATCTAAACCCAATATAAACTTTTATAAACTATAGCAACCAACTCGCGGCTTCACCACATTTGTGAATTATTTGTTTGTTTCGATACAGGGAATTACTTGAAAGTTTGTATTAATTTTTTTTAAAACAGCACCGATTTTTATAAAATTTGAAAGTCAGACTCTTTAAAATATTTCATTGAACGCGTGTTTCATGGTTTTTAGAATTCATCCCGTAAGAGTTCAAATACTGGGTTGAAAGTTTATATGGAAAAATCTTTAAATCGCCACCGATTTTTATAAAAACTTAAATTCAGACTGTTAAAAATATTGTAATGAACACGTTTCGTACAGAGTAACAGAGGCCGGTCGTGGCGCAGCGGCACAAAGTGTGACTGTAAACCGACTGGTTGTGGGTTCGATCCCCACTCGAGGAGATGAAATATTTACTTAAATTTATATTTCCATTTCTTCGCTCTGGTGTCGAGGCAAAGTGCGGCGTTGAGTTCTGCCACTTAACACGCAATGCCTCCGGAATTCGGCAGAAAGTGGGGAACGGATTGTCTTTCACTACGTTCCCTCTGCCTACCCTGCAGTGTGCGGGATACAGCGTGAAGCTGATTTATTTTTATTAACACGTTTCGTGGTTTTTTTTAAAATTCACCCCTAAGGGTGCTAATAAGCAGGCGAAGTTGCTCCGCGACCGCTAGTTTTAATGTAATAACATACAATATATTTATAAAAATGAGAATGTATTGTTTTGTTTAATAGCTCCTCATAGTTATTACAACACATGCAAGGAAAGATCATTTTAGAAAGTTGTTTAATTATATTAGAATTATAAAAACTACCAACATTTTTATGGTGAATAAAATATTTTATCAAATAAAAAAAAGTGTCTATGTTTTCCACCTGAAAAACACTAAGGGTAGAAAAAATATAAATATATATATATAAAAATATAGATACCACATTAGTATCAATACACTATGCTGGTAACAATAATTGAAAAAAATTATATACTACTTACGGGATAACTTTGTATGCAAAGTTTAAAACTATTAATTATATACATACATATACATATCTAAAGTATATATATATATATATATATATATATATATATATATATATATATATATATATATATATATATATAGGCATCTAAAATATAAATATATATATTAGATATTGATGTCTTCTATAAAATTGCAGTACATCACTTTGCGCTATTGTCAATAATTTCCACAACGTAGGCGATATAAGGTTTTTTTGGTACTTTTTTACACGTTAATCGTGTAATTGTAAAAGAATTTTCCTTATCGGGTCTATTTAATCCTAGTGCTGGTGGTGTCGTAAGAGGCGACTGGGCAGATTCCACTGGATCATTACCACCCCCAGCATTAAAAACCGGCGTGAAGTAGTGGCTTTATGCCACTGCGTTTCGCATCAGGTAATGCCGGGCTCCGGAGCCCAACCCACTTTAAAGGCGGGCAACGAACCTGTAACTCCTCTGGTGTTGCACGGGGCCGCGGGCGGCGGTAGTCATTTACCATCAGGTGATCCAAACGCTCGTTTGCCTTGTCCTTTCCATAAAAAAAAAACAAAAAATCTAATGGACTGTCTTAATAATTTAAGTGGTATCGATACAAATCCCCCCCACACCCGCAGAGGTACTCGCCACGGTGCGCGAGGCCACACGGCACACACTACGCATTTTTTATTATTACATAATTTTCTTTAGATTTATATTTTTAAATTCGTTATATCTTTTGAATGGGATGTCCGATCTTATTAATTCAAAAAGTATTTTACAGGTATTGAAATTATCTTTCATAAAATATCATTTCATGGGATAAGGATTGATGCAGAGGTATGAACAATATGGTTTGATTATTGTCGGCACTTTTGTTAACGTATAAAATATAAAAAAATGATTATATTGTCATAACTACAGTAGTTAGACATATGCTATCGCGGACTTTTTTATAGATATTGATGTGCTCTATAATACTGTAGAACATTGTTTTGTTATATCATCAATAGTTTTCGCAGCGCACGCGATGATAGAATTATTAAGATCAATTTTTTCACACCTTGGTTTACATTATTGCATTTCTATTAGGGATCTCTATTTTTTTGGAAATGTAATATAGCCTATGCTGGTCAGTAAAGATGCAGCTTTCCAATAGTGAAAAAATTATTTAAATCGGCCCGGTAGTTTTTGTGTGAAAACTCTACAAACATACACACATACATACATACATACATACAAACATACAAAAATACAAATCTTACCTCTTTATAATATTAGTATAGATTAGTATAGATAGGTATGGTCACTTTTTTCGGTTTCTACTGAACGGATTTCAGCGAAACCGGTGTCCAACGATAGGGCTTCGAAAGGCCTTCGAAGTGGTGTATAAACCGCGGGGATGTGTGGGGAGGTGCGGGTAAAAAGTCCAAAAATAAATTATTGAATAAATTATTGAATAAATTATTTGACTTTGAAAAATTCGTCTTGTATGGAGATTTTCTAAATCATCAGAGCTTAGGTGGATTTCTTATATAAACAATAGGTATGGTCACTTTTTTCGGTTTCTACTGAACGGATTTCAGCGAAACCGGTGTCCAACGATAGGGCTTCGAAAGGCCTTCGAAGTGGTGTATAAACCGCGGGGATGTGTGGGGAGGTGCGGGTAAAAAGTCCAAAAATAAATTATTGAATAAATTATTGAATAAATTATTTGACTTTGAAAAATTCGTCTTGTATGGAGATTTTCTAAATCGTCAGAGCTTAGGTGGATTTCTTATATAAACAATAGGTATGGTCACTTTTTTCGGTTTCTACTGAACGGATTTCAGCGAAACCGGTGTCCAACGATAGGGCTTCGAAAGGCCTTCGAAGTGGTGTATAAACCGCGGGGATGTGTGGGGAGGTGCGGGTAAAAAGTCCAAAAATAAATTATTGAATAAATTATTGAATAAATTATTTGACTTTGAAAAATTCGTCTTGTATGGAGATTTTCTAAATCGTCAGAGCTTAGGTGGATTTCTTATATAAACAATAGGTATGGTCACTTTTTTCGGTTTCTACTGAACGGATTTCAATTAAATTGTTTTCTATATTATTAAGCCAAAATTTTTCTAAGTGTTTTTCAGTAGTTTAAATTTTTGTAAATTGGTCAAAATTTGTATAAATAGTGTTATTTCACTTAGATCTTGTATATCGAATGAATTTTGAATAAATTATTTGACTTTGAAAAATTCGTCTTGTATGGAGATTTTCTAAATCGTCAGAGCTTAGGTGGATTTCTTATATAAACAATAGGTATGGTCACTTTTTTCCGTTTCTACTGAACGGATTTCAGCGAAACCGGTGTCCAACGATAGGGCTTCGAAAGGCCTTCGAAGTGGTGTATAAACCGCGGGGATGTGTGGGGAGGTGCGGGTAAAAGTCCAAAAACAAATTATTGAATAAATTATTGAATAAATTATTTGACTTTGAAAAATTCGTCTTGTATGGAGATTTTCTAAATCGTCAGAGCTTAGGTGGATTTCTTATATAAACAACTAGCGACCCGCTCGCGGCTTCGCACGCTTTAACCACAGAATGATTTACTTAATACACTAAAATTATATTTATGTTTCAATATACCTATAATGTATGCTTGCAATGAACTTGAGATTTCTAATGTGAAAATTATTAAAACCTTAGGTGGCATTTTCGTACCTCCCATAAGAGAGATGCAACTGTCAATATATTAATATCTTTAAACTTTTGCCTTATGGAGTCTTTAGGATAAATTGTAGTTATAACTATATAGTTATAGTTATATCGATACTTACAATAAAATCCTAACTCATCGGTGTCTGTACGTGGAAGATATATTAGAAAAAATATTATTATGGACATTTAAATATTTAATAGAACTTGATCAGTTTGTTTGTTTATCTCTGCGTTCACGATAATCGATGCGATGCTTAACCGATTTAAGTGCAGTTTTGTAATTTGGCTAACTTCCTTTAAATATTTAGTATTAGTTTTATTTTAATCGGTTCACACAAAATTAAAACCAGATTCACGCTGTATCCAGCCTATAGCAGGGAAGATAGAGGGAACTTAAGTGTTAAGATACTGCGTATGATATATGACTGACGTGAAATGAATATATGATTAAATTTCAATTCAATCCTCCAAGTGGGAATCGAACCCATAACGTCACGTCACTGGCACAATTTTGTGCCCCTACGCCGCGACGGTCTTTAATATTCATACAGAATGGAAGCTTCAGCGCACCCTTTACGGGGAGTATATAGGATAAACTATTATTATATAAAAATAATTAAAAATATAATAGTTTATTAAACCCATACCTAAAGAAATTAATCAAGATACCTCAGCAGTTTACACGTAGGATCTAAACCTGTATTTCCTGTGACGCAGTTACGCATCTATGCAGATACCAATAACGCAATCACATACTACTACAAAATATTACTAAAAGTTAAGCAACTTTGAACTTTGCCGCCAATACCTACGACTCGTATGTTTGCGTCTTTAATGACAAATAGCGTTTTATTTTAATATCAACGATAATACCTAAAATTTACTTTGTATGAAAAAATAACTTTTTCCTTCCATTTTTTTAATTGTATTAGGCTTTTATAGTACTTTTTAATTGTATTAGGCTTTTATAGTTAAAACTATGGTTTCATTTAAAGTGGTACTGATAAAAACATTATATAATTGACTATATAATATCTATAGTGATTTTTTAGTGAATAGAATTATTATTATTATTACAACACTTGCGAAGAGAGCATATTTCGGGCATTTTTTAAATTCTTATACCTTTTGAGAAACTACCAACATTCTTATCGTTAATAATTTTTTTTTTAAATAAAAAAAACATTTGAATATTTTGTCTAAATTTTTCGTCATAATGACGCGAAAATATTCAAAATGTTCAAAATTAAAAGTTTAAAAATGTTGGTTGAAAATAATTATACTGTAGGAGGATACCTTTATATGTACTGTTTAAATCTGTTGTTTTATGATATTATGTAGAATAATATAGTCTATAGATCGAATCACACATTCCTCTTCACACTTTTTATTCTTTAACTATAATAAGTAAATATATTTAACGTTATAACGTTATATTAAACGTATTAATAAATTTAATTAATTTTATTAATACGTTTCAAGTATTCATTTGTTTTGAATATAACATTAAGATTGATTCATAAAACATATTTGGCACTTCCTTAACTTGATTATTTCATCTATTTTTTTATATACAAAGTTTTGATTAAGTTCTCTTGAGAAATATATATTGAGAAATATATGTACTGTAAATGAATGTAACGTACCTACGTGCCAATGATTAAAATGTATTGATATCCCCACGTGATCCATCTAAACCCAATATAAACTTTTATAAACTATAGCAACCAACTCGCGGCTTCACCACATTTGTGAATTATTTGTTTGTTTCGATACAGGGAATTACTTGAAAGTTTGTATTAAATTTTTTTAAAACAGCACCGATTTTTATAAAATTTGAAAGTCAGACTCTTTAAAATATTTCATTGAACGCGTGTTTCATGGTTTTTAGAATTCATCCCGTAAGAGTTCAAATACTGGGTTGAAAGTTTATATGGAAAAATCTTTAAATCGCCACCGATTTTTATAAAAACTTAAATTCAGACTGTTAAAAATATTGTAATGAACACGTTTCGTACAGAGTAACAGAGGCCGGTCGTGGCGCAGCGGCACAAAGTGTGACTGTAAACCGACTGGTTGTGGGTTCGATCCCCACTCGAGGAGATGAAATATTTACTTAAATTTATATTTCCATTTCTTCGCTCTGGTGTCGAGGCAAAGTGCGGCGTTGAGTTCTGCCACTTAACACGCAATGCCTCCGGAATTCGGCAGAAAGTGGGGAACGGATTGTCTTTCACTACGTTCCCTCTGCCTACCCTGCAGTGTGCGGGATACAGCGTGAAGCTGATTTATTTTTATTAACACGTTTCGTGGTTTTTTTTTAAAATTCACCCCTAAGGGTGCTAATAAGCAGGCGAAGTTGCTCCGCGACCGCTAGTTTTAATGTAATAACATACAATATATTTATAAAAATGAGAATGTATTGTTTTGTTTAATAGCTCCTCATAGTTATTACAACACATGCAAGGAAAGATCATTTTAGAAAGTTGTTTAATTATATTAGAATTATAAAAACTACCAACATTTTTATGGTGAATAAAATATTTTATCAAATAAAAAAAAGTGTCTATGTTTTCCACCTGAAAAACACTAAGGGTAGAAAAAATATAAATATATATATATAAAAATATAGATACCACATTAGTATCAATACACTATGCTGGTAACAATAATTGAAAAAAATTATATACTACTTACGGGATAACTTTGTATGCAAAGTTTAAAACTATTAATTATATACATACATATACATATCTAAAGTATATATATATATATATATATATATATATATATATATATATATATATATATATATATATATATATATAGGCATCTAAAATATAAATATATATATTAGATATTGATGTCTTCTATAAAATTGCAGTACATCACTTTGCGCTATTGTCAATAATTTCCACAACGTAGGCGATATAAGGTTTTTTTGGTACTTTTTTACACGTTAATCGTGTAATTGTAAAAGAATTTTCCTTATCGGGTCTATTTAATCCTAGTGCTGGTGGTGTCGTAAGAGGCGACTGGGCAGATTCCACTGGATCATTACCACCCCCAGCATTAAAAACCGGCGTGAAGTAGTGGCTTTATGCCACTGCGTTTCGCATCAGGTAATGCCGGGCTCCGGAGCCCAACCCACCTTAAAGGCGGGCAACGAACCTGTAACTCCTCTGGTGTTGCACGGGGCCGCGGGCGGCGGTAGTCATTTACCATCAGGTGATCCAAACGCTCGTTTGCCTTGTCCTTTCCATAAAAAAAAAACAAAAAATCTAATGGACTGTCTTAATAATTTAAGTGGTATCGATACAAATCCCCCCCACACCCGCAGAGGTACTCGCCACGGTGCGCGAGGCCACACGGCACACACTACGCATTTTTTATTATTACATAATTTTCTTTAGATTTATATTTTTAAATTCGTTATATCTTTTGAATGGGATGTCCGATCTTATTAATTCAAAAAGTATTTTACAGGTATTGAAATTATCTTTCATAAAATATCATTTCATGGGATAAGGATTGATGCAGAGGTATGAACAATATGGTTTGATTATTGTCGGCACTTTTGTTAACGTATAAAATATAAAAAAATGATTATATTGTCATAACTACAGTAGTTAGACATATGCTATCGCGGACTTTTTTATAGATATTGATGTGCTCTATAATACTGTAGAACATTGTTTTGTTATATCATCAATAGTTTTCGCAGCGCACGCGATGATAGAATTATTAAGATCAATTTTTTCACACCTTGGTTTACATTATTGCATTTCTATTAGGGATCTCTATTTTTTTGGAAATGTAATATAGCCTATGCTGGTCAGTAAAGATGCAGCTTTCCAATAGTGAAAAAATTATTTAAATCGGCCCGGTAGTTTTTGTGTGAAAACTCTACAAACATACACACATACATACATACATACATACAAACATACAAAAATACAAATCTTACCTCTTTATAATATTAGTATAGATTAGTATAGATAGGTATGGTCACTTTTTTCGGTTTCTACTGAACGGATTTCAGCGAAACCGGTGTCCAACGATAGGGCTTCGAAAGGCCTTCGAAGTGGTGTATAAACCGCGGGGATGTGTGGGGAGGTGCGGGTAAAAAGTCCAAAAATAAATTATTGAATAAATTATTGAATAAATTATTTGACTTTGAAAAATTCGTCTTGTATGGAGATTTTCTAAATCAGTCAGAGCTTAGGTGGATTTCTTATATAAACAATAGGTATGGTCACTTTTTTCGGTTTCTACTGAACGGATTTCAGCGAAACCGGTGTCCAACGATAGGGCTTCGAAAGGCCTTCGAAGTGGTGTATAAACCGCGGGGATGTGTGGGGAGGTGCGGGTAAAAAGTCCAAAAATAAATTATTGAATAAATTATTGAATAAATTATTTGACTTTGAAAAATTCGTCTTGTATGGAGATTTTCTAAATCGTCAGAGCTTAGGTGGATTTCTTATATAAACAATAGGTATGGTCACTTTTTTCGGTTTCTACTGAACGGATTTCAGCGAAACCGGTGTCCAACGATAGGGCTTCGAAAGGCCTTCGAAGTGGTGTATAAACCGCGGGGATGTGTGGGGAGGTGCGGGTAAAAAGTCCAAAAAAACCGAATTTTTCAGATGTTTTGCGTCAAAAGTGGCGCAAAATTTTCAGTAAAAATTTCCAAAAAATTTAGAATGGTACGGCGCGGAATACCCTACGACACGATACCAAGAAGTCAGAGATCGAAAGAAGGTAAGTGGTTCAATTAAATTGTTTTCTATATTATTAAGCCAAAATTTTTCTAAGTGTTTTTCAGTAGTTTAAATTTTTGTAAATTGGTCAAAATTTGTATAAATAGTGTTATTTCACTTAGATCTTGTATATCGAATGAATTTTGAATAAATTATTTGACTTTGAAAAATTCGTCTTGTATGGAGATTTTCTAAATCGTCAGAGCTTAGGTGGATTTCTTATATAAACAATAGGTATGGTCACTTTTTTCCGTTTCTACTGAACGGATTTCAGCGAAACCGGTGTCCAACGATAGGGCTTCGAAAGGCCTTCGAAGTGGTGTATAAACCGCGGGGATGTGTGGGGAGGTGCGGGTAAAAAGTCCAAAAACAAATTATTGAATAAATTATTGAATAAATTATTTGACTTTGAAAAATTCGTCTTGTATGGAGATTTTCTAAATCGTCAGAGCTTAGGTGGATTTCTTATATAAACAACTAGCGACCCGCTCGCGGCTTCGCACGCTTTAACCACAGAATGATTTACTTAATACACTAAAATTATATTTATGTTTCAATATACCTATAATGTATGCTTGCAATGAACTTGAGATTTCTAATGTGAAAATTATTAAAACCTTAGGTGGCATTTTCGTACCTCCCATAAGAGAGATGCAACTGTCAATATATTAATATCTTTAAACTTTTGCCTTATGGAGTCTTTAGGATAAATTGTAGTTATAACTATATAGTTATAGTTATATCGATACTTACAATAAAATCCTAACTCATCGGTGTCTGTACGTGGAAGATATATTAGAAAAAATATTATTATGGACATTTAAATATTTAATAGAACTTGATCAGTTTGTTTGTTTATCTCTGCGTTCACGATAATCGATGCGATGCTTAACCGATTTAAGTGCAGTTTTGTAATTTGGCTAACTTCCTTTAAATATTTAGTATTAGTTTTATTTTAATCGGTTCACACAAAATTAAACCAGATTCACGCTGTATCCAGCCTATAGCAGGGAAGATAGAGGGAACTTAAGTGTTAAGATACTGCGTATGATATATGACTGACGTGAAATGAATATATGATTAAATTTCAATTCAATCCTC
>CAKJTV020000299.1:0-13293 GCA_917862395.2 Heliconius sara
AAAATTGAAATCGGTTCCAGTACTTTTTGTGTGAATGAACTCTACAAACATACACACATACATTACATACCAAATACAAATCTTACCTCTTATAATATTAGTAAACATTAAAAGAGTTCTTAACACTAGGTTCCAGGTCCCCTCTACCCACCCTACCCTTAACCACATTTATCTGATTTAGAGTTCATAAACTGGGTGAATCAGCAAGGGTGCTTAGAAGGAAAAGGTTTTCGTTAATAGTTACATATGGTTCTGGAATGTAAAAACCGGACAAGTGTGAGTTGGGTTCGTTCACCGAGGATTCCACACAATGATTGGAGGTCCTAAGTTTTTCTGAAATTCAAGCTTAGATTAGCCAGAGCTCTTACTTTTGATACTTCACTTTACTAGCGCAGAACTAGCAGCTTTAATACTAAGTGTCGCTCCTCTTTTGAGGCTATTATTTTTTAGGATTCCAGATTTTTCCTAAACTAGTATACTACTTTATTGAGACCGGCCGTGGCGCAGTGGCACGAAGTGTGACTGTAAACCGACCGGTTGTGGGTTCGATCCCCACTCGAGGAGATGAAATATTTACTTAAATTTAATATTTCTTCGCTCTGGTGTCAAGGCAAAAGCGCGGCGTTGAATTCTGCCACTCAACACGCAAGGCCTTCAAAATCGGCAGAAAGTGGGGAACGGAGTGTCTTAACACTAGGTTCCCTCTGCCTACCCTGCTGTGTGCGGGATATAGCGTGAAGCTAATTTAATTTAATTTTAGTATACTACTTGTAGATGCTAGCTGCCAAATTTCATAATTCTAACTCAACCGAAAGTACTCTATTAAGTTTGATTCCCTTCATATTGTCGAAATAAACGTCGTTATAAACGGCCATGTCATTATTAGAAATTATTTTTTTCAATCAAAGGACCCTGGATCTGAGTATATGGTTTGAATTTCATCTAGGTATCTCGAAGCATTCCTGAGATAAAGGATAATCCTCTTGACAGACAAATTGAAAAAGTAATCTTATAAAGAGTTTCTTTTTATTTTAAAAGTAACAGTAAGGAACCCTTAAAACTTGAGCATTGATTATTAAACCTAGTGTTATATTTTTTCTTTCGCTCCCACGTCGCCCCTTCACCCCCGCACTGTGCCGGAGCGATGACAATATGTCTAATTATACCTTCAAATAATGGAATAAAAACAGCTTCACGCTGTATCCCGCACACAGCAGGGTAGGCAGAGGGAACCTTATGTTGAGACACTCCGTTCCCCACTTTCTGCTGAATGCTGGAGGCATTGCGTGTTGAGTGGCAGAACTCAACGGTGCGCTTAGCCTCGATACCAGAGCGAAGAAATGGAAATATAAAACAACGGGACAAAAATGTAATTTTTTTTGTAATCTTTCAAATATGTGTCCTCCGGTCTTAAATACTCTACCTATTGGTTTACTACACTTTACTATTACCATAAACCTTAGCAATTCATTCATGAGAATTATAGAATAGTTATTAAAGAAAATACCGAACCGTTGGAAGCCACGGTTAAAATTTCGCCACATATATAAAACCTTTTTAAGAGAAAAAAAAAGACTCAAAATTTCTCGTCTTAAAAACAGTTGGTTGTAAAAAGTCGAGTGTTCGAGCCGTTGGGTTGAAGCGCTATAATATCGACAGTAAATTACTCGTGTGTTTTTATGTTTTATTTTAAGGCTTGTTTCAAGTAACCATTTCTCGACAAATAATTTTGTTTGGACTATAGAATTTTTAAACTATACATAAATTCTAAGTAAAAAAATATTTTATGCCAGAACAAGGAAAATGATATTAATAAATATTTTATTTCCTCGAGAATCGAACCCACAACTTGTAACGTTACAATTGCACGCTGGTGGGACACTACTGGCCACAAAAAATGTAATAAATATAAAAAAAATCTTAAAAATTAGAAATGAACCCACAACTATATTACGATGCAGGTACAGTAAGATGCTGCAAATTAAGATCTAAGCATTAGAGGATTCAACTACTAAGAATTTTTTAAGTATCATTTAAAAATTTCCCAAAGGCGTAAGCGTTTTTGCTTAATCGAATTTAATTAAGCGACAAAACAAATTTATTATTTCGGAACAAGCCGATAACGGAATTTAAAATAAGGTCCTTGCCGTAGGTACTCTCGTTGAGGCTATTATGCAAAAACGATTATGGGGTTCTATAAATTGGTTTTCCTATAAGATTCGTAGATCAGATTCACGTGAAACAATTTTTATATCCATTTCATATGTAAAATGTTGGACAGCGAATATTTTTTGTTTAAATTTACAATCTATCGCGCATGTAGTAGAGTAAAAGAAATTTGTGTAAAGACACTCCGTTTCCTTATTTTTTCAAATTTAATATAGGGTCATTGTATGATGAGTGGCAAAACTCACACGAGCTGCCTTCATTCCGAGTGACTACAGTTAGATACTCCGAAGAAATTATATATATACAGTGATCAATTTGACACAAAGTTAACATGTAATTTCTGAAATTGACGTGCCCAACCAAACAATTCTGTAGCTTTAAATATATTCTTATCCTTGTAGACAAAACGTAGCGCTGAGTAAAATCACTGTACGTGCAATGTCTCGAATTGGGCGGCAAGTAGAGAAGGGTGTGTCTTCACACTTGATTCTCTCTGCTATCCTACTAACCTAAATATCTAATGCAAAAGCCATTTTACTTTACAGCTTGGCTTCCACAATCGTAAATCAGTATAAGAAAATGGGAATTTTATGTGGCTCTAACAACACATTCTATAGTTTTTTCAGCTTAGCTTGTATGTAACAACAATGTATCAAATGGTAATCTGATAAGCAAGACCAGAATTAGTTTAAAATCACATTGTATTTCTTAAAATGAGGCAAATTTCAATTACTATCATATCGCAGTAAAGTACTACGGGTGAGTGAGTACACAAGGGAATATTGTGAGGTCGATTTTCGAGAAGATTGATATTTAAAATTTGTTTATTTTTCTCTTCTTATTAGTCAAACCCTGGTGTTGGTTCCGCCATCAATAGGCATTGTCTATAAATCTTTTCCTAAGATTGATGCGGCGTGTTTAATTACGGATATCTCTCTTGCTAACTCTGCTAAATAAATTTGTTTAAAAAGTTCCAACAACGTACGTAAATTGTATTTCATATTCCAGACAAACGCGGCGTTGAGTTTCGCCACTTAACACGCAACATCCTAAAATTTAAAGTGGGAAGACGCAACCGTGAGTCTAAAAAAAATGTAGTAATTTATATCACTGATGATAATAGCGTATCGTAGTAGGTAAGTACCAACTTACATTATTATTATATTCAGAGCTGTCCACATTATGACTTTGCACCTATTGTTATGTATTCATATCATCGACCACAGATGTAGCTGATTTCCAGATAGCAGATTCAACACAACATGTAAAATGTATATTGAAAATTACTGTATATGTAAAGCATATTATACTATTATGCGTATTATTTATTTAGTAGCGACCTCTTCGAGCTTCCTCGCTTGTGCTACAAAATTATTTATTTTCTCATCTGAATTATAATCGTTATTTTAAAATTATCATTTTAAAGACATTCGGTCATTATTCAAACAAGTTATGGAACAGATAAAGTGTTCTATAAACTCAATAATAAGGAAAACGTCCAAAAAATGGTATTCATACCAGCATTTTAGCGCTAAACAGTTCTATAAGCCTATTATAAAGTTATAGAGGCCAAGACCCTACTATAGCGGTTCTATAAGATAAAAATGGCCGATTCTCAACAGCTGATCATCGAAAATGACATTTGATGTAAACAAAATATTGTAAATAACCTGTCCAATTTAGTTAATTCTCAATGGTGTTAATTTGCCACTTTTATGATTAAAATGGAAGCGTTCAAAGCATAGATCTTCGGAAACGATGGTAGGAATTGAAAACACAACAGTTCACATCGAAGAAGGATGTATGAAGGGTAATCCATTACCAAGTAGGGGTAATCCATTTTCCTTGAACGACGAAATCTGCGAATTTTATAATAAACTTGATGTGTGATGATCGCTAATTAGATTATAGAGGTTTCCAGTTTCCTTACATGAAATCAAACTAATAGCTACTTGAAGATGATGGAGTCGTCGAGAGGTATTTTTTATCTTACTTGACTTGAATATACTATTCATACAACCACATACTCATAAAGTGACACGTATTCGTGTGTGTACAAGTACTACAAAATTATCTTCTTTTTCCTTACAGTATTAAGAGGAATGCTCAAGAACACCATGGGTTGTCTCAAACAACCACTAGCCAGATCTGTGCCGGTTGCATGTGCACTTGCTCAATACTCGTGTCTCTTACTAAAATGCCTAGTACTTTTTCTAAGAAAGCATATTATGACAGAATTTATTTCGTTCTATTCTGTACCCCTCAAAACCAAAGAAAGAAAAAATATATGGAGCATGTATGGCCATATAGAATACTGTGGAAAAATGCTTTGGAGTGACATTATAAGTAATAGAAATGAACAGTTCCACAGTTCTTAGGGGTACAGTAGTATAAATGCATATATAACTGCTGTACTAAAAAATTTTAGGATGAATTTTTATGAGTCAGTTAATAAAAAGAAATATCATTTCTTTATTTTTTATTTGGTCTTATAAGATAATTTATTATAATATAATTTCATTTTGAAACATTTCTTCTAAAAGTATTTTGTTTTTCATTGTCCATCTGGGCCTCATACAGCTCTTTTCTGTAGTCCTCTTCATATAGTCATTATCTGCAATTTGCTGAGCAGCACTGTTTTTATTGTCATGCTGTAACCAAAATGTAATATATTCTTTTTTAATAGAAGTTTTCTAAACCAGTATGTATTAATTATGTCAAAATATATCTTATTTACAATTTTTTTATACAAATTATAATATAGCTTGTAGATGTACTGATTGATTTTTGAAAATTTGTTTTCAACTTATTAATATGTTATATTGCAATACATTATTATAATCAGTTATTGTAGTTATAGTAATAATAATAAAATGAATTCATTTAACATACATGTTTATTTTTTAAATCTAAATAGTTTCTTGTTTTCCTGGTGTGGTATGCGGGGTGTGTAAGTGCTAGTAAACTAAAATATATAATCAGAATTTCTTTCTGAGCTTTGGTTTAGGTAGTGTAAGTTATTTAATGTATTATGATGCAAAATAAATTTAGTCAAATAAGACTTTCGTACAAAAATAACTGGTTGATAAATATACTAACAAATTATTTGTTTTTAAACATTTTTAAAGTGTTTTTTTCCACACTTAGGTATTAAAAAAATTGTGGATGAGTTGCTATGTTAGATTGTACAGAAGGGCTTGGCTGTAAAGTCTTAAATAATTAAATTGAAATTAATTTTTGGGTATTGTGGTATTTACAGATATTTTATTCATGCAGCACAGTTAATCATGTTTAATATGTCTAATAAGTATGAATAAAACACATAAAACCATAGATAGAATGGGATAGTATTTGTGTGTCATCATTTCAATACATCTTTAATTACAATACATTACATTACATACCATTTTCTTTTTCTGCTCCGGAATTGGTCATATGGAAGCGATGAATTTTGTGGTATATAACCCTTTTATTCGTGGTTTTTTTTCTATCCTGTAATATTCCCTATATCATACTTGTTATAATACTGAAACAAGAAATAATATAATTACATAATTATTTATGTACTCAAAATGAACTCACTATTTGACAAAATATTTATATTTTTATGTGTACCTGATTATCAGATTCAAATTAATTTGAGTCTCAACATGAGGGAGCCCCACAACCGCAAGGGTCACCATCACTATTTGTGTGGTAGGGGGGGGGGACCACCATCTTTTTTAACATCTGCTTTCTTTCAATGTACTTGTACTTCTTTAGAAAATTTTTCATTTTTATAATACCCCCATTGGGCTTAAAATTGTAGCAGTTCCGAGTGTGAACTGAAACATTAATTGCTTTGATATATAATAAGTAAATATATACAACGAAATACTCATTATATTATTCAAATTTATCTCATTAGTAGCTATGTGTAAATCTTTGCCATGCGGCCAGCTTTTCGCGTTTTATTGTGCATTAATTGAAAACTCTGTTTCTGACCAAATCTTTCAAAATCATCTATGGAATAAAAGCATAAACATAAATAAATAAGCCGTATGAATGTCTCCAGAACAAACTTAGTGGTCCAATCAGCTGTATCATAAAACCAACTTTTAAACATCCTCCAACCAATTCTCACTCATTTGCCTTTTTACTTTCTACAATTTTCGATTCTGATGCTATTTTACAATAATAATTATCTATATAAAGAATACTAAAGTTTCAGCCAATTCAATAAAATATTTTATAGCAATATTGTCGCATGAAATATTTTATATTGACTTACCTTTTTAATTTACCAACCGATTGGAATGAAACCAACCAATGCTTAAGAAAGTTTTCTAAAATACATTTCAATAAGATTTATGTATTACTTTAATTATAGAGGCCAGTCGTGGCGCAATGGCGCAAAGTGTGACTGTAAACGCGACTGGTTGTGGGTTTGATCCCCAATTGAGGAAGTGAATTACTTATTATTTAAACTTATATTTTCATTCATTCGCTCTGGCGTCCAGGCAAAGCGCGGCGTTGACGTCCACCACTCAACACGCAATGCCCTCAAAATTCAGCGGAAAGTGGGACACAAAGTGTACTCTAGGTTCCCTTCGTAGGCAAAGGGAACCTAGAGTACACTGTATATAGCTATAGCTCTGCTGGAATATAGATAATTTAATTAGATTTTTTATGATAAAACAAATCTACAAAATGCGGCGCGCGTTGAGATCCGCCACTTAACACGCAATGTCTCAAAATAAAATAAAAAGAGGATAATGGGCATCTTAACGTCAGATTCTGTCCTGCCTATACTGAACTTCAGGAAAAAATAAGATACTATTATGTACCTACCTAAACCTATTTTCTATTTTTTTATATTATTAGTGCCGTTTCACAGCTTTTATGAAAAGTATACAATAATTCTTTTTTCTTATACACAAACATAAATTCTAGATCAATTATATCATTTACTCCTAAACTTTCAACCAGAACGCCTTCTTTCAAGAAGAAACGCCACAGGCTATTTCCTCGAACAGATATGACAAACAATATAACTGAAGTCAAATAGGACTTTCATTAAGTCTTTTGTTAGCATATATTTTTGCTTACATACATTTTTATTGTATGAAATATACATATTTTATAATTGCTTCTTATTAAGGTCCGTGTAAAAATGTTAAAAATATAAATAACTAGTGCATTGCTTGTGTGCTAATTTGCACCCTTAGGGCATTTGAATTCTAAAAAACCATGAAAAAGGAATATTTTTAACAGTCTGAATTTCAAATTATCAAAAATCGGTGCCGATTAAAAAAAAACATGCAAACTTTAAGCCCCTATTTCATCCCTTTAGGGTTAAAACTTTTCAAAATCCCTTCTTAGTGGATGTCCAGATTATGAAAATAAACATCTGTCCAAATCTAACGTTTCTACTATCAGCGGTTACGGCTGTGCGTGCGTCTAAAGTCTTAAAAATAGCAAAATAACAATAAAATACATTTAAATTACACACAAATTTTACCCAAACAGTATTCGTGACTTCTGATAGCTGTCATTTCGAACAAACAAGCTAACATTCAATTTGTTCGTACTGCGGTCTACATTAATACATTTGTAATTGACTGGCGCTTATGAAATTAATATCGGTTAACCATTTCTACGTATCGGTGTGGTTTATTAGTTAACTTGTTAAGCCAATATCACTTCATGATTGTTGGATACCAAACTCTTACGCGTACATATCAATTTCATCATAAGCATACTTATGTATATTAGTGTATAACTTATGCCTACGTAACTAAACTAAGATAGTACAATAATTATTGTATTTTAATCCCCAAATTTTCAGAAAATATTCCTCTTATGTTTCGATTTAGTACAGTTTAGTTGTTTAAATTTGGCGTTTCGAGCAGAGTTTGCATTAACATCATAAACATAGCAATTTCGTTAATAGATTTAAGTAAACATTATACATATGATTTTGTTACTGTAACCGAATCAACGAATATCTTTATAAAAAAACAGCTTCACGCTGTATCCCGCACACAAGAGGGTAGGCAGAGGGAACCTAGTGTTAAGACCCTCCACTCCACTTTCTGCCGAATTCTGGAGGCATTGCGTGTTGAGTGGCAGAACTCAATGCGCAACTTAAAATATGAATGTAAATAAATATTTCACTTCCTCGAGTAGAGATCGAACCCACAACCAGTAGGTTTTACAGTCACACTTCATGCCGCGGCGCCACGACTGGCCTTAACACAAGATCTTATATTATGCCACCAGAAGGTATCATTCTAATAAAATATTTTGCCATTTCAAAATTTCTTAAAGCAACTGAAACTCGACAATAGACACTCCCTATCTTCCTCTCCACTATAACTGCGTGATAGTTACAATGAAAGGAAGAAAGAGCAAGGGCAGAGCCCCGCCTCTACACCGTGAATTCCTACCAGACAAGTGAAGCAAAATTATGTAATTTTATAAAATATTGTTTAGACGAACAATTCACTTATCTTTCTAGTTTATTTATAGTGTTAAGTCTACTATAAATATGATTTTAAATGAACAATTTAAAAAAAATATATAGTCTGTTAATATATCTGTCTATAGAACTATTTTTCAATTATACTTCCAATGTAATGTTTGCTGTTGAAGTGGTCGGTATTGTAGTGTATTTTGAAATATTGAATATTTTTCGATCCATGGTCGACATGGTCATAGTCAGGTGAAAAACATAAGCTATTTCTGAATTGAGAAAACAATTAATTAACATTAAGAATCTTGGTAGTTCCTCAAATGGGATAAGAATTTAAATAAAAAAAAGAAACGTGAAATTTAGAAAGATGTTTATTTTCATAATCTGGACATCCACTAAGAAGGGATTTTGAAAAATTTTCACCCTAAAGGGATGAAATAGGGGTTTGAAAGTTTGTAAGGATTTTTTTTATAACAGAGCCGGTTTAAAAAAAAAATTGAAATTCAGAATCTTTAAAATATTTCATTGATTCTAAAAATCATGACACGTTTTTACGGTTTTTTCAATTCAACTAAGGGTGGGTGCAAATAAGCAAGCGAAGCTGCGCGCGGCCCGCATAGTATAAATAAGAGTTCCACGCTGTAATATGTGATTGTAATTTTAATTTATTTTTCTTATTTTAATTATATATTGTCCAAATTAATTCTCGAAAATAAATTAATAATATTTTTAATATAAAAAAACTGACTTCAAACAACAAACTAAAAAGTAAAACATTATTATTTGCTGTTCATAAAGTAAACCATTTTTGATTTTGTTAAACAAAAATATTTAAGAAAGATTTTATAATTTTAAAGTCGGTGCCAAGTAAACAACAAATAGGCTTAGTAAAGTTGTTGTAGCATTAAGCCTTAACAACCATAATTCCAATCTATCTTTTAGCGAAAGCTCCATAAATATCGATTCACTGTTCACTGATACATAGAAAAAAAAATAAAATTGAAAAACAAAACTGTTTATATTTGATATGTGAAAATAACTACATGCTATTGAAAAGACACCGTTATTTTTAATACCACCGACAGACACATCAATTTTTATTAATATAAATAGATAATACTTGAACACCATTATAGCCAGCAGAGGGCTAGTTGGCAGCTAACATCGGAATTACCAATTCGATTTTATACCGCTATCTATCTATTTATCTATCTATCTATCTATCTATATCTGTACCTCTTGGAATTCTATTGTAATGGAACAATTTAGAGGGACGTGTACGCTCTCACGTACACTTGGGTCCCGATATTATATTGACTATTTAGGTTAGATTGTATGAAGTGGAACGGCTATGAATATTGAATATTTTACAAGGTTTACAATATGTTTGTATGTTTGTATTAGAGCTAGTTACTTATGTTGTACGTGGTAACTGATTTAAACTTTTTGTTCAAGAGAGAGTAGTGACGATTGTTTCCATTTTCTTTTTTCAACTTCATTCTTTATATCCTCGATGGGTACCAGAAAGGACGGACTTCTCTTCTATATGTGTTTATTATCTTTCTTTATCTTCCTTTTCTATTTTAATACATATATATGTCATCTTTCTAATAGCTACAAATAGTGCAAGAATAATAATAAATTAATAAGTGCAAGAATAATAATAATAATAATAGTAATAGTAAAGTACAGCCAGTTTGTGGCGCAGGGGCACAAATTGTAATTGTAAAAACGACTGGTTGGGGTTCGAAACCACACAATTCGGCAGAAAGTTGGGAACGGAGTGTCTTAACTGCTTTGTGCGGGATACAGCGTGAACCTAATTTGATTTGAATTTTTTTTTTTAAAGGTCATAAATTACACGAAACCACAAACGAGGTTGGCAAGCACTCGCTAGTTCTTTATATACAAATCTACATTATCATTTGTTATCTTGGAAGGATAGACAACTGTTTTAAAGAAATAGAAAAGAAAACCCTTATTGTCAATATTTCAAAATTTTCTTTTATTTCAAAGTAGATAGAGATACCTTGTTTCGCCGTAGAAGGCCCTCGTATACGCTATTTGTTTCGCCAATCGACAAGCAATATCCTCCGCGGGATCATCTCTGAATGCTTCAGTGTAGCACATGCTTTTTGTTTTTTTTATGGAAAAGGGACACGCCGGCCAAAACGAGCGTGCGGACTCACCTGATGGTAAGTGAATACCGCCGCCCACGGCCCCGTGCACTCCCAGAGGAGCTACAGGTGCGTTGCCGGCCTTTAAGATGGGTTGGGCGCCGGGGCCCGGCATTACCCTGATGCGAAACGCGGTGGCACTAAAGCCACTACTTTCACGCTGGGTTTTAAATGCCGGGGGTGGTAATGATCCGGTCGAGTCGCCCATGCCGTGGTGCCAATTGCTGGCCGACGTGACTCTACCCCACAACGTACTTTTAGTCGCCTCTTACGACACCACCAGTACCAGGATGATCCTGTTCTAGGCCGGGATCACACGGCTCAAAAGCTCATGCTGGAATTGGAATGGAAATGCCCTTTTTGTGATGATAACTTTTTATGCGTATCAAACATTATCTGACCTTAATAGCACAGTAGAGCATTTGTGTCTAACGCAATGATTATGAAAGTGATTTAATATCAAACTATCAATATTTAATAAAAATTGTAAAAATGCCCTTCTGCCATAGAAGCATTTTTTTATTAAAATCAGGCTCTTTTCTGATATAGGCGCAAAACAAACTGTCAATAACATTTTTTTTTTTGCCAACATTACTTTCAATGCAGTAGATTAACTGTCAGTTCACTTTCAAAACTTCTCTAAGTAAACATGGTGGATATTGTTCCCGATAGAGCTTCAGTATGAATATTTATTTGAAACACACACGAAATATACACGAAAAATGCTATAGCAAATGTTGATATTTATGTGACCTCGTTAACATTTGTATTTAGAACCGAAAATATCTACCCCCAAAGGATTCCTTGGCTGTGTAGAATGGAAAACACGGAACATTGTTATTTTTTTGCTGACGGTATTTATGTATATAACGAAAGAGCTTTGATTTTTTTTCATTTGAACTTTATGACAATGTTTTAATGTAAAGGGTTTTTTTTTTTTTTTTTTTATGGAAAAGACACGGCAAACGAGCGTGCGGGTCACCTGATGGTAAGTGACTACCGCCGCCCACGGCCCCGTGCAACCCCAGAGGAGCTACAGGTGGCGTTTGCCGGCCTTTAAGGTGGGTTGGGCGCCGGGGCCCGGCATTACCTGATGCGAAACGCAGTGGCATAAAGCCACTACTTAACGCCGGTTTTAAACGCCGGGGGTGGTAATGATCCGGTCGAGTCTGCCCATGCGTGTTGCCATTGCTGGCGACGTGACTCTACCACACGTACTTTAGTCGCCTCCTACGACACCACCAGTACCAGGATGATCCTATTCTAGGCCGGGATCACACGGCACAAGGGTTATCACATTTATAATTAATTAAATTATATGTTTAATTGATTATTATTTCCTCGCTTTAGTAAGATAGAGGGCGGCGTTCAATACAGTACTCAATACATTACGCCTTGATAACAATTATTGGGTGGAACTCACAACATGACAATATTAAAAAGGTTAAAATAATCTCGTTCCCCGTAATTGTACTTCGAAACCCGTGACAGTTTTCGAGGCCCGAGACCCTCATTTAGTATCTTTACTTTTAAATTAAATTTTTAATCAAAATTATTAAACAATAATTTGGAAGAATCCTTGGAGCTCATAGTAAATTAAAGAGTAAGGTTTTGAAGGGGTTTGGTCGGTGTTTGAATGCTTAAGTTTCTAATAAGCCTTTGTAATTACTGAAGTTAGTCATGTGTTCCTACTAAAGCATTCTTAAAGTATATATGCATTGTGTAATTTTACATAATTAATAAATTTTTAATACAGTGAAAATAAGTGCTTAAAAATAACAAAAAATACTAGTAAAATTCGTAAAAATACATATTTATAATTATGACGTAGCAAGTTTAATTATATATACTTATTAATTATATAATAGTCTGTTATAGTACTTTAGTCACGTAGAGTTCCTTGGTCTTAAAACATAATGCAATTCCGTCATTCGTCCACTGTACACACAAATTCTTGATATGTAAAATTTTATATTTACGCGATAGTATGCGAGAGCTGCTCTGGATACCTATTAATTATTTTAATATGATTTTTTAAATTTTTTACCTAAGATAACTATTAACTATTTTTTTTGTCTTTACCCTTACAGTACATGAAGTAATGGGTGTAACACCATTAAGTTCAAATTATTTTCCTCCTGAAAAAGATACATAAACGCTCAATTATTGTCTGAATATATTGATGAATCTTCATAAATTTTAAAAAACTGGGTGTGGCCTGTCTATAAGCTAATTATTATATATTAAATTTCAGATTTTTTGAACATTATAAATTGGGAAAAATTAGAATGTTATTTTTGAGGACTTTTATTTATATAAACCCGGTGAATTGACGACTCCTAGCCAAATTATATAATATCATGAGTTATTATTCCTATCGATGCTAAAAATTTAAAAAAACTCGAAGTATTAGAACATATCGGGCTCTTTGTAGTGGTTTTAAAATTATTTGAACCCACGACACAAACCATATTAAGCAATCCTGCACAATAT
>CAKJTV020000301.1:0-10088 GCA_917862395.2 Heliconius sara
CAAGAAACAGATGTAGAGAAAAAAAGAGACAGAAAAAAGGAAAAGATCCCAAACCCCTATCCCTCTAACCAGCAATCAAATTTCTATTTGCTCTAAAATGCACAAAACAGATGCATTTCAGCATCTGCGGGCGAGATCAAACTCTTTGCCAGGAAACAACAACCTCAAAAATTAGCACCACACCACCAAGAGCCAAAAAACCAAAATTAATACAAACAACAATAAATAAAACACCACTGTTCGAACAAAATAAAAACAAGAAATCACAACAACTTAGTCGAATAATTCTCCCACCACGGCTGGAAACCGCGGGAGAATCAGACCGTCACCCTCTAACAACAAACAACAGGAAAAATTATATTGCAACATATTTTTTTTTTTTTTGCAACAGGACTTTAAGGACACCAGAATCCTTACTAGAACTGGAACAAGCATTGAAGTACATAAACTGTGATATAATAGGAATTTGTGAAATGTGGAGAGCTGGAGAAGCAGTGGAAGAACACTTAGACTATATAATATACAACAAAGGAGAAATGAGAGGCCAAAGAGGAGTTGGATTCATGATCAAGACACATCTTAAAAGTTTCATACAAGAGTTCCTGGGAGTCACAGATCGGATAGCGATACTAAACATTAAATTACCAAAATACAAGAAAATGTGTTCTGTGGATACAAGCTTATGCACCCACAGAACAAGCAGACCAAGCAGAAATTGATTTCTTTATAACAAATTATCCCAAAGTATAATTATGCATTTAATTATTATTATATATTAAGACCCACAATTGCCTGGCATATAAAGCAATTAATATCGCCACAGCAGTTTGGTTTTCTTAAGGCTCGATCCACAACCACCAACCTTGTCTCATTTATAACCTTCTTGACTGATTCAGTTGATTCTGGAATATTTTGCGCAAGGTCTGGTCACCATACTACGAGTTTCATATTCAAACGTATCGAGAGAATTCAAAAGCGTTTTTTTTCCTATGGCACCTTTCGTAACAATTGTAAATAAGCTAAAGTGTTGCCTACGTATCAAAGCCGCTTAAAAATATTTCAATCTCATTTAGTTTGTTGGGTCGGAGACAGTTGTTGGATCAGGTTTTGCTTTATAATTTGGTTAACGGCAAATTAGACTGCCCTCTTCTTGTTGAAAAACTAAATATAAATGCGCCTTAAGGTTACCCCGTACAAGAAAATATATTCATTTTTAACAAAAATTTCAAAAACTAACTTGGGCCTTAACTTTACTATAAACAGATTAGCTACGAGTATAACAGGATGACAAAACAGTCTGATGCTAGTATTGATATCCTGTCAAATAGCCTTGAAGTATTCAAGACTAAAATTATTGCATTCCTGCGCTCTTCTTCGTCTTGATACTAAGAAGTCATGCTACCTCGATCACGTTTCTGTATGTTACTATCTTATATTTTGTATTTTTTGTTTTTTGTTTTATATGTACCTATATATATAGATTCAATTAAGTTTTTTTTTTCTTGTTACATAAGAAATTATACTAGTTATGTAAGTAATTAAATTTAGTATATGCAAATGTCCCTAATCATGCCGTGGCAGCTTATAAGTAAAGCAACACTAAGCCATAGTTTTTAAGACATGATTGTAATATTCGATTAAGTGTATGTTTTGTTAGTTGTCCTTAATAATAAATAAATAAATAATACAATTATACTTTTAGGGGACTTCAATGCCCAGGTAAATAATATGTATTGGGTATAATTGTATTTTGTAATTAGTATCAAGACGAAGAAGAGCGCAGGAATGCAATAATTTTAGTCTTGAATACTTCAAGGCTATTTGACAGGATATCAATACTAGCATCAGACTGTTTTGTCATCCTGTTATACTCGTTAGCTAATCTGTTTATAGTAAAGTTAAGGCCCAAGTTAGTTTTTGAAATTTTTGTTAAAAATAGAATATATTTTCTTGTACGGGGTAACCTTGAAGGCGCATTTATATTTAGTTTTTCAACAAGAAGAGGGCAGTCTAATTTGCCGTTAACCAAATTATAAAGCAAAACCTGATCCAACAACTGTCTCCGATCGAACAAACTAATGAGATTGAAATATTTTAAGCGGCTTTGATACGTAGGCAACACTTTAGCTTTATTACAATTGTACGAAAGGTGCCATAGGAAACGCTTTTGAATTCTCTCGATACGTTGAATATGAACATCGTAGTATGGTGACCAGACTTGCGCAAAATATTCCAGACCAGATCGAACTAAGGCGGAATAAAGTGTAATCTTGGTCTGAGGGCTGCTTAAAATCTTTAGTATTCCTTATAATAAAGCCCAGCATTTGAAATGCTTTAGTAGTGATTTTGTCAATATGAATGTGGAATCTAATCTTACTATCGAAATGAACTCCCAAGTCACTGATAGTTTCTACTTTTTCCAACGCTCTGTTATCAATGGTATAAACTTGCGAGTTCAAATGAGTTCTACGTGAGAATCTTATATATTTACACTTATCTATATTAAGGACCATGCGGTTTATCTTGCACCATTCCACTAGCCCGTTCAAGTCTTCTTGTAGATGGTCTGCATCATGTTTGCTTTTTATTTGTTTTGCAATTTTCGATTACATAAGTAGGAGGAAAACCATTTTAGTAGGTTTCCTGTAATACCAATTAACGAAAGCTTGTGAATAAGAATATTGTGGTCCACAGTATCGAAAGCTTTGCTTATGTCTGTGTAAATTGTGTCAACTGGAATATTATGTTACTTCGAAACACACACAGCGTTGATTGAAGAAGCAGTCTCCTAATTTCGCCTATTTTCATATATAAATGGTTTAACTTACCAAATAGTCTTCGATATACTTTCCTCTTTCACTTCTGCAGAGACGTACGTCATCTATTCTCTGTGGCGACGTGCTGTCATCTATCACTCATAGCGTCTTATAATTTGCCGCGATCGGATGCAAAAATTATAAATAACAAAATTTATCTTTGATAGATTTAATATTAATGACAAATTTTGTGTAAAATATTTTTATATTACGGAGTTAGTTTATATTTGTGTTGTGTCTCGCAAAATGAATATATTAATTCAGAAGTACAGGAAAAGGAAAGTTGCTGTTTTCAGAATTCAAATGGCCAACAGGCCCTTAAGTTTTTTAGCAATTTTTTCCTAACTTACGAAAAATGAGAAGAAAAAAGTAAGCCCCCTTTACTATATAAGAGTTCAAAGGCAAGGTACAAACTTCTGATACTTAGATTATAACAGTAGTCTAATTGAGACTGGTAAGTTATATTTCAGCATATAAGCTATTACACAGCTACTGAATGTTATTAGAGATATTCTATACGATATTTTGATGAAATATTATACATTAAAAGTCAACGCTCGATATTATTTCGATAATGTCTTGTAAAACATTCTATTTAACATAGGCTTGGTTACCTTACACTTATTAAGTTACTTTACTGTACATAATATACAAACAGATCTAGAATGTTTATGATAACTATAAAAAAGTTATATTAAAGCTTCTATATATTCTATGTATAATTACTTGCATTACAGAGTGTAATAATAACATGTACCTGTGTGTAAATAATAATTTGGAGCACAGCTGCAATTACATTGTTTTAAAATTGTAACTTTTATTTAAAAGAGCGCCGTTTTTTTAGCGCTTAGGCAACAGAACTGCTCTTGCCGGTTGGGCCGGTGGTGGCTCTATATTCAGTTGACAATAAATGTCTATTTACTACTTGAATGAAGTATATTTCGAATTTGAATTTTATTATCAATTGATTGTGTAAGAACACACAACGATTTGGTGTTAAATTTTATTTCTTATAGGAATTTATTGTGATAATTCTGTGTTATCTATAACAGAGCTACAGCTTAGTGACATAAAAGAATGTAACTAGTCGCTAAAAAAATGTGTTTGAATAAGAATGGTAGTATTGCGATAAACAGACAAAGGTTGTATTATGTTTAAATAATATAAACATTTAATGTATATTCATTTATTGAGCTCGGGGTAGCAAGACACAAAGTGTAACATCAATTTATTATCAAATTACCCCACTTGATTTATTTTTTTATACAAAAGGTAAACA
Organism: Heliconius sara; assembly: GCA_917862395.2. Taxonomy (NCBI): domain Eukaryota; kingdom Metazoa; phylum Arthropoda; class Insecta; order Lepidoptera; family Nymphalidae; genus Heliconius; species Heliconius sara. Next base: position 4,096 of record CAKJTV020000301.1, read on the forward strand.
AATGATCAAATCAATTATATCATATCTTTCCCCAAGTAATTATTAATCTCTTTAGTTATACATGAATCACTTCAAGAATTTTAATAAAGATCTATTTTAAAATACAAATCACAATACACTTTAGCAAATCTAATTATTATTAAATTTAGAACAACTGGGCCGAGAATATGGTACTTTCGAATGCAAATTAAAACTTATTCTTAATCTTTTCCCCCTGTATTTTGTTATTTCAGCTGAGCTAGGAATTCCTAGCATTTCTTCCCACTGTTCAGAGGTTGGAATTTCTATAATATTGTCATTTTCTTCTTCAGTTATTTCACAATTACTAGGTGTTTGATTTGACCTTGTTACTTCACTCTTCCAAATTTTGTTCTTTATTTTGAAAACTATCATCATTAACATCTACGGTTTCTTCCAGTATTTTTTAATTTAATAATCTGATCTATATGACGTCTAACTACAAACACCGTCATCTGTCTTTTACTCTGTAACTTGATGGACCATCTTTATTTTATTATTTACCAGGCAACCATTTTGAACCATTATTATAGTTTCTAACATAACCTTTTGTCCTACACTTGTTTCTCTACAGCTTTTTTGATTGGCATTCTGCAATTGATTTCTCTCGTTTTTTATGTAGCAAATAATCAGGGTGAATACTATCCAAACAGTGCGAAGACGCGATTCATTAACAGTTCAGAAGGGCTTTTTATTTGTACTGGAACACGGTGTAACTCGTAATCCCAACACACATATTTGGAATTTTGATTTCCCACGATCCATCCATTTTTCGTAGTTTATTTTTGATTGTCTGCACCATGCGTTCCGCTAGTCCATTAGTGGAAGGGTGTATGGTGCGGTAGTTTATATGTTTTATTTTATTCGAGCTTAAAAATGTTTCCCATATCATGTGATACAAATGATGTCCCATTGTCAGATATCAATGTTTCACATATACCATGCGTAAGCAAATACCGTTCGTAAATTACGGATTATACTGTTGCCGACGATATATTAGTTTACTGGTATCACTTCTGGCCATCTGGAAAAGCATCGACTATAATAAAGAAAGTTTTGTTTTAAAAATGGTCCAGCAAAATCCACGTGTATTCTAGACCATGGGCCTTGTCGGCATTATCCATTCGTGTGTGGACCTTGACGTAGTTTTCTGAATATCATTATCCATATGTGGCCACCATACATAGCTCTACAAGTGCCTTTTGTGTGAACAATTCCGTTGTGTGTGCTATGTAGCATCTTCAACAATGGCTGGCCTTAATGGCAGTGGTACTATCACCCGACATCCCAAAAGTATACAACCATCTTGTAATGATAGCTCAGATCGATGTAGCCAATATGTATGTAGTTCAGTGTCAGTAACTCTATGCGGCCACCCACTCCTTAAAAAAAGTGACAGACTCGAGAAGTACTTTATTCTTTTCAGTTTCCCGCGCATTTCTTTAGCAGTATATGGAAATCCTCCAATTTCCCAGCTATCATTAAAATCTCCCCCAAAAACTGGTCTTCTTGATCCGGTACAAGGTTTGTGGCCATCTGCTCAAACTGTCTCATTTCCAATCTGTGATCCAGGCCTGTATATTATGTCGTAATCGTGTGATTTAATGCTATAGCTATTCTTATTAAGCGAGGAGACAGCATGACTGGCAAAGGTTTTTTAGGATTAAATATTCCAAGTAATGGCTTATGATCGGTCCACTAAAGGGTGAAACTTCTTCCTGCCAAATAATTATGAAATTTTTGGATCCCGAACATAATTGATGTTGCTTCCTTGTCCAATGAGAATATCGACGCTCATGTTTATGAAGTGTCCTAGACTCATTGCAATTGGTCTCTCTTGTCCATCCTCCATCACATGTGATAGAACTGCACCAACACCGTACTCGGAACTGTCGCATATTAACACTAAAGGTCTGTTTAAATCATAGTGTACCACGTAGTATCCAAAGTTAATAAACGTTTCGCCATATCAAAGGAATTTTTGTTCATTATTTGTCCCCTGCCACTTTCGTGACTTATCTAACAATCTGTGTAACGGTTTCTAAGACAGTCGCCTTGTGAGGAATAAACCTTTCGTAAAAATTATATAACCCTAAAAAGCCTGTAGTTCTTGTACGTTTCTAGGTTCTGGAGTTTTATAATTGCTTCTTTTTTGCTTGGAGCTGGGTGCACCCCCTCTTTGTTAATGAAAATCCCAAAAACCCCTCTACTTCTTCTGTGCAAATCTGCATTTCTCTTTTTGTTGAGTCGTACCCCAGATTTTGTATAAAGTTCCAACACAATTTCAAGTCGTTGCTTCATTGTCAGCAACGTAGGACCGCTAATAATATGTCATCTATAAAAACTGCCACACCTGGTATTCCTGCTAAAGTGCTGTCATAAGGCGTTGAAAATTCCTGGACAAGCTTTTGACAACCAATGGCAATCGGTGTACTGTGTATAACCTTGCACGTATTTAAAGTTAGCAGCTTTGCAGTGTTTTCACTTACTTTCTTTACTTGTGTGTAAGCTCGATCAGGTCTAAAGGTCGAAAAAAATTTCGCGCCTGCTACTATAGCAAAAACGTTCGTTTGCTGAGGCATTGGATAAGTATCAGATTCCAGTTGCTTTGGTTGACATACTACGATGTCCACATAATCGAATTTCAACCTGACTTTTTATAATAGGCCACTACAGGTGTAGCCCATTCAGAATACGATATTGGCTGTAACACCCCTTCTGCTCTGCATAAACGATCAATCTCCTTCTCTACATTTATTTTAATAGCATATGGCACGGGGCGAGCCTTTAAAAATCTAGGTGGGCCCCCGTTTAATATGAATACTAATAGGGTTTCCTCCACAATAAGTGCCAAGACCTTTTTAAAATGTCTGTATATTTTGTAGAATTTTACTAATTATGTATTATGTTCAAGTCTGATAGGCAATTAATATTCAGTGTTATATGTAGTGGATCCAGCCAGTCCCGTCCTATAAGATTTGGTCCCATGTCCTTTTGCAACAATTATATTTAAATTGCAAATTATATTTTTATATTTTAACCTGTATCTTTACCTGCCCTAGTAACATAACTGGAGCGTCAGTCCATGTACGAAGGGTTAAAGGTGAGGGCTTTTAAGAAAAAGATATTGATGTTTGTCTTAGTACTTAATGCCAAGTTTGTTCATTTATCAATGAAAAAACTACCCCAGTATCCACTTGAAAATTTTACAGGTACTTCTTCTAATAACAACTCTACAATAAAACATGGGTGTTGTTTTTTTATTTCTCTACACTATAAATACCGTTTAAATAGTAGTCAGCTTCATCTTCAGTAAAATTAATATTGTGTTTGTATGATTTTCTTTTTAAGTGTACACATTTCTCTATATGACCTTATTTTTTTACAAAATCGACATATTGCATTAATAAAACGACATCTCTCCCCATTGACGATCACCACATCTTTAACATAATCGTATATATTCTTTTTTTGTTGTAGTGAATTAAATCCATGGGTTCTGTCTGAGAAATTTGTGATGATCTGCGTTAATATTTGTATATGTTTTAGCTTCTGTTGTAATATTCTGTATCATAACGATAATCCTTCCCGCATTCTCTGAAGACAGCATCGCATCCACCACATCTTGATAACATAAATTATCTCTCTTCAATAGTTCATATTGTAATCGATGATCTCTCATGCCACACACTAGTCTATCTCGCAACATGCGCTCCAAATCCAAAAAATTTACAAGATGAACTAATTTTCCGCAATTGAGCTATATAATCTGATGGCTTTTCGTCGACACTTTGATTACGCGTGTAAAATTGTACGACATAGAAATCTCATTTGGTTTTGGACTATAGTGTTTTTGTTAGAATACCTCAATTTCATTGAATGTCACATCACTAGCTTTTCTTGGTGTAATTAATGCTAAGAACGTCTCAAACACTCCGCACCACACACAGTAAAGAAATTTGCTCTTTTTGCCCCATCCAACATGATTCCATTAGCCTCAAAACAAAATTTTAGTCTTCAATGTAATTGTCCCAAATGTCAATTTTCCGGGTTAATCCATCAAATTTCACTGCTTTATGATCCATTTTTTACAATTTAGCCTCGTCGCCACTATTAAGTTTAAATAATATAACATTTAATGTATATTCATTTATTGAGCTCGGTAGCAAGACACAAAGTTAACATCAATTTATTATCAATTAACCCACTTGATTTATCTTTTTATACAAAAAGGTAAACAACAATGATCAAATCATATATATATCAGGTTGACTGCTGTCAATAAGTGACTAAAGACTACAGGAACCATCCTTTAATGGTTTTGCAGATTACTACTCCAGCTTTTGAAATTAGTAGTTAACGTGGAGTTGTGTAACTTTAAATTTTTAAAAATAAGCTAAATAAATGCTGGAGAGATATCTAAAATTAAAAAAAAATTGTTTGCTTGGGCTGACTGTGACTACTACATTAACTTGGATCCAGGTCTTCAGAAAATGAAGTCATGTATTAAAGTGTGTGATTTTGTGTCTTAAGTGTAAAAGGTGAAAAATTAACAGAGTTTTTGATCAAAGTTTATAATAAATAAATTGACCGTAAACATGTAGGGTTTTGTATTTTTTCATACCCTAAAAAAGGTATAACATTAAGTAAAGGAAATACATCATATAAGATATTAAATTTAAATACAAAAATAATAATAAAAAAAGAACTGAAGAACAGAAAAGAAACTCCATTGGATAGAAATGAATAGAATAAAGAAATAATATATTTAAAAAAATTATTATTATTGCAAATTTAAAGAATGCATGTTGCAAATTATACCATCTTGGGGTTTAAAAAGGTAGACATAGGGGTCACTTCTATGTTTATTAATAATAATACTCTATTAAAAATATATATATATTAAAATATATATATATATATATATATATATATATTATATTACACAATATATATATATTTATATTATAATATATATATACACACAATATTAAAATACCCCAATTTATGTTTATTGTTATCTGCCACCCAGAGGATAAATTTAAAAACCCGAGACTTTTAGTATATTTCATCTTCTTGACCTGCTGGGGGCTTCCCAGACAGTTACAATGTTTTTCGAACTGTAGAGTCGAGAAAAGCATGGGCATCACCTGGCATTTATATTTTGTTGTGTATCCCAACAGAATGCTGGGGAATTGATCAGGACAGATTGAATTAACAATTAATATTTCGGAAATAGTAAACAATTTCACATTTTGGCTGTTGAGTTAATCATTAAACATTGAAATGTCTTTGATACAGGGGTACAAAAAATGAAATTGCTTTCAGTAGACAAAAAATTCCCAAAAAAATATATGGATTATGTATTATTTGGGTTTTTAATGAAGCCTCAAAAATTTAAAATTTTGTGTGAAATATGTTGTGTACCAACTTCTAAAGAAAAGAAGTGTGCAGGTTGTTAGGATCACAAATTCTTCTGCGATTGTCTTGTGATTGTAAGGCCCGATATTGGAAAAAGTGGATCTTTATGCATATTAACCAATACTTATATTAGCCAATAGGTCACAGTGGCCACTAACGGGCTTAGGGAGAAGTTTAAATGTTCAAGTAGACCACCCCATGTGATTTGCAAACGGACGTACGCTCACGAACCCCTCCACGCTCAACGTGGACTTTTGCATATCAGGGTCTACATTCCAACCTGAATGCCGTCCACCACCATCTCGGACGGCACGGCCGCCTTGTTTTTCCTGACGGAGACTCAAATTGCCCGCCGAGCGCACGCTATTCCAAACCCCGGCTACAAAATAGAACATAACTTTATACCTCATGCCGGGGTCGCTTGTTTCGTAAGGGAGGACCAATTTCCGTCGCTTACCCATTTGAAGGTCGGGACCGTCTACCATCGGGTCCGTGTTGACTCGGACGATTTGTGCCCAGAGTTACGCATGCCTTTACAGTCCACTGGTAAAAAA
>CAKJTV020000302.1:0-20841 GCA_917862395.2 Heliconius sara
AATAAATTATTGAAACGAATCAATAAATAAACTCCTGCTGTAACTAATGTAGAAGAATGAACTAAAGCTGACACAGGGGTAGGAGCTGCAATAGCAGCTGGAAGTCATGATCTGAAAGGAATTTGCGTATGAGTTGCCGTATGATTACATTTAGTATCGTTCCTCAAATCCTCATTAAACTCTAAAATTGCTCTTTTAGACGTTAACCCTTCTAATTTTCCATAATGTATGACATAACCATTCAAGATCTTCGTGTCTTCTACTTTAAAAGTACCTAAAACTTTATTATCCTCTATGAAAGTAATGGTGCCTTGATCACCTACTTGTCCTCGACACTCTCCTTAGAAACAAGTCTTCTTAAATACTAATCCTATCTCGATATTCTCTGGAAGTTCAGAAATTTCATCGAAAATGTTTTTCCCTAAAACATAGAACAAAAGTTCCGAATCGATACCATTGGTCACATACTTATAGCTATCATCTGTTTTGGGGAAAATTACATATTATTTCGGTGATTTTGTCATTAACCTGCTTACTAATTTCCTTAGCTTTAATTTTTGCCTCCTCATATCCTGTCATGTCGACTAAAATATTTTTCTCTTCTGCCAGAATGCACGTAAGATCTGTAGGAAATCCATATGTATCATATAAGACAAAAATATCCTTACCCGACAAAATTTCTTTGTCTCGAACCATTTTATTAAATCTTTCAATTCCTTTTCTAAGTGTCTTTAGAAATAATTGTTCCTCGTCATCAACAACGTCCAAAGAAACCGGTTGTATTCCCAAAGATTCAGCAGATACTTTTACAATTCCTGATAGCACACCCTCCTTAATTTTAAGGACATCATGTGCATATCGTACAGCTCTTTGCAAAATCCTTCTTAACACATAACCTTGACCATCATTTTTAAACTCTACCTTGTCATGTAAACATACACTGATTGTTCTACAATGATCGGCCAAAACCCGGAAGGCGACATCTGTTTGTGAATTCCCATCATCATATCTGAAATCACAGTTTTTTTCATGAAAAGAATAATTTCGGTAAAAGTATCAATAAGATAATTCGATTTAACTCCACTCAAAATGCTTAAAAGTCTTTCAAGTCCTATTCCTGTATCAATACATTTTCTGTCCAATGGCTTTAAGACGCCACCAATCCTATTAAATTCTATAAAAACAATATTCCATAATTCTATAACATCAGGATCATCCATATTTACCAAGCTAGAGGCATCCCTATTTCCTATTCTATCATAATGAATCTCAGTACAGGGACCACAAGGCCCTGTTTCTCCCATTTCCCAGAAGTTGTCACTGTATGAGGCAGATAAAATTCTCTCCTTAGGCAAATACTTCGACCAATCGTTATCTAACTCGTCATAGTATGTAACATATAATCTTGAATGATCCAATCCCAATTCATTAACAAGAAAATCCCACGCAAAGTCAATAGCTTCCTCCTTAAAATAGGCACCAAATGACCAATTTCCAAGCATTTCAAAAAAAGTATGATGGTAATTATCCTTACCAACGTCATCCAAATCGTTATGCTTTCGTCCAGCACGTATACATCTTTGCACACTACAAGCTTGCTTCAGTTCTGAATCACCACCTAATAAAATATCCTTAAATTGCACCATTCCACTATTGGTAAAAAGAAGAGAAGGATCATTGTTTGGAATAACTGAGCTAGAAGGAACTATTGTATGATTTTTGCTCTTAAAGTAAGATAAGAGAAACTTTGATCGTAATTTTTCTGTTGTCCACATAAAACTTAGGGGAAATAAAAAATATATGAAATAGAAAAAACAGAAGAATGATCAACTACAAAAATTCTTAAAATATATTTACTTTACAAAATTATATTAGATCATTTAGACAATTCTCTTGCTATCTCATTTAATATCTTTACAAGATCATCAATTAGATGCACACCACTATCAATAAGTTTGTACATGATATCCAAGGTATCCTCGCTTAACTAAACATCTAATTCTTTCGAGATTTCTAAAAGATGCTTGTAGCTAGAATTTTTCATTTTAATGGATAAAAAATTAAAACTTCTTTTGTAAAAATTCAAAAGAAAAAAACAAATTTAAAAACCAAGATTTTTAAAAGTTATGCTAAGTTGTACTTAAAACTTGATTTTCTGTATTTTCTTTATCTGTCCTAAGTCTCTATTTTATTTTTTCGGCAGTTTAGTTTTTGAATATTTTTTAAATTCGACTTTTCCCAATTTTTTTCAAAAAAGAATAAATGTTTCTTTTCTTGGTGCTATAGGTAGGAGGAAATTTCCAAAAAGACTCTAGTAGGTAAACTGTAGTTAAGTCCCACTAGAGTAATCTAAGATTCTTACTTACTAAACCCACTCCTGTTAATAGCCTTTTATCTTTGATTTTGCCCATGCCCATTTAGCTTTAATCCATGCCGGACATGTAGACCCACAGTAGAAATATTTACGAGCGTGGTTAGAGACACGGAAAGAGAGCATCATCTTACTGGTATAATCGCCCCATATTTTCAGAATGATAGAAAAAAAAATGCTTTTTAAAATTGTTAAGCAGGTACGCATCAAGGGTTATTCATATTGTTGCAGTTGGTAGCTTACATTTTTAGGTAATATGAGATGTATTTGAAAAGTGACAATCAAATCTATACTTGAGGCCGGCCGTGGCGCAGTGGCACGAAGTGTGACTGTAAAACCGACTGGTTGTGGGTTCGATCCCCACTCGAGGAGATGAAATATTTACTTAAATTTATATTTCCATTTCTTCGCTCTGGTGTCAAGGCAAAGCGCGGCGTTGAGTTCTGCCACTCAACACGCAATGCCTCCAAAATTCGGCAGAAAGTGGGGAACGGAGTGTCTTAACACTAGGTTCCCTCTGCCTACCCTGCTGTGTGCGGGATATAGCGTGAAGCTAATTTAATAATAATTTAATTTAAAAATCTATACTTATAATAAATCTGTAGAAAAGTCGTTTCTGTACATTGAAAATATTTTTAAAAAAATTAGCCATGGTGTTAAAGGATAACTAACACAATCCATTTCCAACATTTTTGGAATTTTTGTCTGTTTCTCTGTTTGTCTATTTGTCTGTTTGTCTGTTTGTCTGTTTTCCTGTTTATGTGAACACGCATCACGTCAAAAGTACACAATATATTTAAGCAAGTTTTATACGTAAAAATTACCAGTAAATCAAAGTAACATTTAGTGTTTATTTCATTGTAATAGCTTCACTCTATCAAAAGATATAAGTATTTAAGTTTCCAAGAAGCTTATATTTGAGATAGTAGAACTCGATACTAGAAACGCTATCTATTTTATATTTTAAGTAGGTAGGTAGGTAGGTAGGTAGGTAGGTGGGTAGGTAGGTGGGTCGGTAGGTGTGTAGGTAGGTAGGTAGGTGGGTAGGTAGTTGCGCAGGTAGGTGGGTAGGTAGGTAGGTGGGTAGGTGGGTAGGTAGGTGGGTAGGTAGGTGGGTAGGTAGGTGGGTAGGTAGGTAGGTAAGTGGGTAGGTAGATGGGTAGGTGGGTAGGTGGGTAGGTAGGTAGGTAGGTAGGTGGGTAGGTGGGTAGGTGGGTAGGTGGGTAGGTGGGTAGGTGGGTAGGTGGGTAGGTGGGTAGGTGGGTAGGTGGGTAGGTGGGTAGGTATGGATGTATGGATGTATGGATGTATGGATGTATGGATGTGTGGATGTGTGGATGTGTGGATGTGTGGATGTGTGGATGTGTGGATGTGTGGATGTATGGATGTATGGATGTAGTGTATATTTTTTTCAATTATTATTACCAGTAAAGTATCGATACTAATGTGATATCTATATATTTAATATATTAAATATTTTTTAGTAAGTTTTATAATTCTAATAGAATTAAACAACTATATAAAATGATTTTTCCTTGCATGCGTTGTAATAATTACAACATAATATATAAGATTTTATATGTTATTTTAATTATTATCTTAAAATAATTAAATGTATTTTGATCAAATTAATTTTCTTAAAAATTAGGAGTGCCCAACGAAGCTATCATTTCTCTATGAAGATATAAATAAATAGTTATAAAGATCAGTTATTTAATCATTACACCATTCATACATGACGAATATTACAATAAAAACAATTAAATCGATTGTACCGCTCCCGCACCGCGCTCACGTCTTAGCTCTTTAAATCGCTTAAGTCGTTTCTGAGATAAGCGTCGACTAACAGAAAAACCAAGAAACCGACAAAATTTATAAATATTATTGTTGCTGATTCTATTACTTTGTTAATTGCTCCAATAATAATTTGTTTAATGAAAATCGAAAATGTCATGGTTTTAATAATTTTCACATTAGAAATCTTAAGTGTGCTGCAAGCATACATTATTTATTAAAACAGGAACGTAATTCCCTTTACCGAAACAAACAAATAATTCACAAATTTAAGCGGGTGAAGCCGCGAGCTGGTTGCTGTATTTTATAAAATTTTATGTTGTGTTTATAATAGATGGATCACGTGGTGATGTCAATACGTTTTAATCATTGGCATGTCGGTACGTTATATTAATTTATAGTAGATATATTTCTCAAGAGAACTTAATCAAAACTTTGTATATAAAAAAATACATGAAATAATCATGTTAGGGAAATATCAAATTTATTTTATGAATCAATCTTAATGTTATATTCGAAACAAATGAATTGTATGTAAATTTATTAATACATTTCAAGTATGCAAAAAAGAAAAAATGCAATTAAATTGCGTTTCTGCTTTTCTTTCCAATGCTTTATATTTCTATATATGTGGGACGTAAATGCGGGAACAGAGCTGCCATCTAAGTACAGAGTAACCTCTAAAATATATATTTACGTATAGTTAAAGAATAAAAAGTGTGCAGAGGAATGTGTGATTTCTCTATAGAATATATTATTCTACATTATATCATAAAAAAACAGTACATATAACGGTATCGGTAATAGTTTTGTAGTAGTATGTGTTAATGTGTGTGTATCTATGCGGAACTCCGTCACACAAAATACAGGTATGGATAAACATCGTGAAATGAAAAAATCTACGTCTAAACTGTTGAGGTATCTTGATTAATTTCTTTAGGTATGGTCTTAAAATATTTGAACGAGATGAAGAAAGGACGGAATGCAAGATCAGTGTAAATGATAAGATATTAGAACAGGTGAATGAAGTGGTATATTTGGGAAGTATGTTCAGTAGAGATGGAAGATACGAGATGGATGTGGAAAGGCGTATTGCTGCCGGTAACAAGGTTAACGGAGCCTTGGCTGCATTGATGAGACGGCGAAACGTCAGCACAGCTGCGCGTTTGGCCGTACACAATGCAGTTTTGGTACCGACCCTGTTATACGGCAGCGAAACGTGGGTATTACAGAAGAAGAATGAAAGAAAGATGAATGCTGTGGAGATGCGATCTCTTGGTAGGATATACGGAGTCAGCCTAGCTGATCGAATCCGCAATGAAGAGGTAGTACACAGAATGGCAGGTACCAGCGAGGATGTCACGGTGAGAATGAAGAAGAACGTGCTCAGCTGGTTTGGGCACGTCGAACGAATGAGCGAGGAAAGAATGGCAAAAAAGATTTATGATGGAAAAGTGAGTGGTAAGAGAGGTAGGGGGAGACCTCGGTTGACCTTCGAAAACACAGTATCAAAGATACTGGAGGAAGGTCACGTAAAAAGCATGAGGAGGAAAAAAGGATGAGGAGGAGGAGGGCATGTATGAAGAGGTTGAAGACAGTGGACGAGGCGAAAGAGGTATGTAGGACCGTAGCGTTTGGTGCTCCGTTCTCTCTGACTACCCCGCTAGGGATAAAGCGTGAAGTTAAGTTAAGTTAAGTTAAGTTAAAATAGACTTTAGATAGAATTTTAGAGTTTAATGAGGATTTGAGGAACGATACTAAATGTAATCATACGGCAACTCATACGCAAATTCCTTTCAGATCATGACTTCCAGCTGCTATTGCAGCTCCTACCCCTGTGTCAGCTTTAGTTCATTCTTCTACATTAGTTACAGCAGGAGTTTATTTATTGATTCGTTTCAATAATTTATTAATTGATATGATTTTTTTAAAAATTTTATTACTTGTATCTGGTTTAACTATATTAATAGCTGGGATTTGTGCTAATTATGAATTTGATTTAAAAAAAATTATTGCTTTATCAACATTAAGTCAGTTAGGTTTAATAATAAGAATTTTAAGAATAGGATTTAATGATTTGGCTTTTTATCATTTACTAACTCATGCTATATTTAAAGCTTTATTATTTATATGTGCTGGTGTTATTATTCATATAATAAATGATAATCAAGATATTCGAATAATAGGGGGTATTAGATTTTATATTCCTATAACTTCTTTATGTTTAAATATTTCAAATTTAGCTTTATGTGGAATTCCTTTTTTAGCTGGATTTTATTCAAAAGATATAATTTTAGAAATAGTTAGAATAAGAAATTTGAATTTTTTAATTTTTTTTTTATTTTATTTTTCTACTGGTTTAACAATATTTTATACTATTCGTTTATTAATGTATTTAATAATTAATGATTTTAATTTATTATCTATTTATAATTTGTATGATGAAGATTATATTATATTAAAAAGAATAATAATTTTATCTATACTAATATTATAAAGAGGTAAGATTTGTATTTTTGTATGTATGTATGTGTGTATGTGTGTATGTTTGTAGAGTTTTCACACAAAAACTACCGGGCCGATTTAAATATTTTTTTCACTATTGGAAAGCTGCATCTTCACTGACCAGCATAGGCTATATTACATTTCCAAAAAAAATAGAGATCCCTAATAAAAATGCAATAATGTAAACCAAGGTGTGAAGAAATTGATCTTAATGATTCTATCATCGCGTGCGCTGCGAAAACTTTTGATGATAGAACAAAACAATGTTCTACAGTATTATAGAGCGCATGAATATCTATAAAAAAGTCCGGGATAGCATATGTCCAACTACTGTAGTTATGAAAATATAACCATTTTTTTATATTTTATAAGTTAACAAAAGTACCGACAATAATCAAACCATATTATTCATACCTCTGCATCAATCCTTATCCCATTAAATGATATTTTATGAAAGATAATTTCAATACCTGTAAAAAACTTTTTAAATTAATAAAATCGGACATCCCATTCAAAAGATATAACGAATTTAAAAATATAAATCTAAAGAAAATCATGTAATAATAAAAAATGCGGAGTGTGTGCCGTGTGGCGCACCATGGCGAGTAACTCTGCGGGGGTGGGGGGGAGGTGCATCGATACCACTTAAATTATGAAGACAATCCATTAGATTTTTTGTTTTTTTTTATGGAAGGCAAACGAGCGTTCAGGTCACCTGATGGTAAGTGACTACCGCCACCCGCGGCCCCGTGCAACACCAGAGGAGTTACAGGTTCGTTGCCCGCCTTTAAGATGGGTTGGACTCCGGAGCCCGGCATTACCTGATGCGAAACGCAGTGGCATAAAGCCACTACGTTTCGCATCAGGTAATGCCGGGTCACGCCGGTTTTTAATGCCGGGGGTGGTAATGATCCGGTCGAGTCTGCCCAGTCACCTCTTAAGACACCACCAGCATCAGGATGATCCAATATGCCGGGATCCCACGGCAAAATTGTTTGAATGAAATAGACCTGATAAGGAAAATTCTTTTACAATTACACGATTAACGTGTAAAAAAATACCAAAAAAACCTTATATCGCGTACGCTGTGGAAATTATTGACAATAGAGCAAAGTGATGTACTGCAATTTTATAGAAGACATCAATATCTACAAAAAAGTATACGAAACCATGTGTAACTGTTAGTTATGCCACAATAACTCATTTTCAAAGGAAAATGTGCAAACTAGAACAGAGCCGCCATCGTAGTACAGAGAGGCATCTAAAATATATAAATATTTTAGATGCCTATATGTATATCTATGTATATAATATTCTGCCATAATTAATAGTTTTAAACTTTGCATACAAAGTTATCCCGTAGGTAGTATATAATTTTTTTCAATTATTGTTACCAGCAAAATGTATTGATACTAATGTGGTATCTATATTTTCATATATATTTACATTTTTTCTCCCCTTAGTGTTTTTCAGGTGGAAAACATAGACATTTTTTTTATGTGATAAAATATTTTATTCACCATAAAAATGTTGGTAGTTTTTATAATTCTAATATAATTAAACAACTTTCTAAAATGATCTTTCCTTGCATGTGTTGTAATAACTATCAGGAGCTATTAAACAAAACAATACATTCTCATTTTTATAAATATATTATATGTTATTACATTAAACTAGCGGGCGCGCGCAACTTCGCCTGCTTATTAGCACCCTTAGGGGTGAATTCTAAAAAACCCACGAAACGCGTGTTTACTTTAATATTTTTAACAGTCTGAATTTAATTTTTTATAAAAATCGGTGGCGATTTAAAGATTTTTCCATATAAACTTTCAACCCAGCATTTGAACCCTTAGGGGATGAATTCTTAAAACCATGAGACACGTGTTCAAAAAAATATTTTAGAGTCTGACTTTAAAATTTTATGAAAATCGGTGCTGTTTTAAAAAAAAAATAATACAAACTTTCAAGTAATTCCCTGTATCGAAACAAACAAATAATTCACAAATTTAAATGGGTGAAGCCGCGAGTTGGTTACTATAGCTTATAAAAGTTTATATTGTGTTTAGATGGATCACGTGGTGATGTCAATACGTTTTAATCATTGGCACGTAGGTACGTTACATTCATTTACAGTAGATATATTTCTCAAGAGAACTTAATCAAAACTTTGTATATAAAAAAAATAGATGTAATAATCATGTTAAGGAGGCCAAATATATTTTATGAATCAATCTTAATGTTATATTCAAAACAAATGAATACTTGAAATTTATTAATAAATTTAATTAAATTTATTAATACGTTTAATATAACGTTATAACGTTAAATATATTTACTTATTATAGTTAAAGAATAAAAAGTGTGAAGAGGAATGTGTGATTATCTATAGATTATATTATTCTACATAATATTATAAAACAACAGATTTAAACAGTACATATAAAGGTATCCTCCTGCAGCATAATTATTTTCAACCAACATTTTTGAACTTTTAATTTTGAACATTTTGAATATTTTCGCGCCATTATGACGAAAAATTTAGACAAAATATTCATTTTTTTTTTATTTAAAAAAAAATATGTTAACGATAAGAATGTTGGTAGTTTCTCAAAAGGTATAAGAATTTAAAAAAATGCTTGAAATATGCTCTCTTCGCAAGTGTTGTAATAATAATAATAATTCTATTCACTAAAAAATCACTATAGATATTAAATATACTCAATTATATTGTGTTTTTATCAGTACCACTTTAAATGAAACCATAGTTTTAACTACTCTATAAAAGCCTAATACAATTTAAAAAATTCCAAAAAGGAAAAAGTTATTTTTTCATACAAAATAAATTATGTATTATCGTTGATATTAAAATGAACGCTATTTGTCATTAAAGACGCAAACATACGAGTCGTAGGTATTGGTGGCAAAGTTCAAAGTTGCTTAACCTTTAGTAATATTTTGTAGTAGTATGTGATTACGTTATTGGTATCTGCATAGATGCGTAACGAAATACAGGTATGGATAAACATCGTGAAATTTAAAAAAATCCTACGTCTAAACTGTTGAGGTATCTTGATTAATTTCTTGAGGTAAGGGTCTAATAAACTATTATATTTCTTATTATTGTTATACATTAATATTTCATCCTATATACTGTCCCCGTAAAGGGAGCGCTGACGCTTCCATTCTGTATGAATATTAAAGGCCGTCGCGGCGTAGGGGCACAAAATTGTGCCAGACGTTATGGGTCCGATGCCCACTTGGAGGATTGAATTGAAATTTAATCATATTTTCATTTCACGTCAGTCATATATCATACGCAGTATCTTAACACTTAAGTTCCTCTACCTACCCTGCTATAGGCTGGATACAGCGTGAATCTGGTTTTAATTTTGTGTGGCCCGATTAAAATAAAACTAATACTAAATATTTAAAGGAAGTTAGACAAATTACAAAACTGTGAGGTTATCGTGAACGCACAGATAAACAGACAAACTGACCAAGTTCTATTAAATTTTTAAATGTCCGTAATAATATTTTTTCTAATATATCTTCCACGTACAGACACCGATGAGTTAGGATTTTATTGTAGGTATCGATATAACTATAACTATATCCCTATAACTATAATTTAGGTCCTAAAGACTCCTTAAGGCAAAAGTTTAAAGAAATTAATATATTGACAGCTGCATCTCTCTTATGGGTGATACGAAAATGCCACCTAAGGTTTTAATAATTTTCATATTAGAAATCTTAAGTGCATTGCAAACATACAATATAGGTATATTGAAACATGAATATAATTTTAGTGTATTAAGTAAATCATTCTGTGGTTAAAGCGTGCGAAGCCGCGGGCGGGTCGCTAGTTATTTATAAGTTTAGTTTCAGGAAGAGTTTTAAGATGAATAATTTTTTATTTTCCTTATATAATTTATTTACCTATTTCTATAAAAATAATAGTAATTTATGTTACTATATGGGGTTTATTATCAGGTTATTTAATTAGAAATATAAAAATTTATTCAATAAATAAATTTTTATATTTTTATGAATTAAGATATTTTTTTGTAGTTATATGATTTTTACCTAGTTTGTCTACTTATGGTTTAAATTATTTTTATTTAAAAATAAGTCAAATATTATATACTTGTTTATCAAAAACATGTCTTTTTGGTTAATAATTTAAAGTCTAATCTGCCCACTGATTAAAAATTAAAGGGCTGCAGTATATTGACTGCACAAAGGTAGCATAATAAATAGTCTTTTAATTGAAGACTTGTATGAAAGATTCGATGAAATATAAACTGTCTCTAAATTAAAAATTGAAATTAATTTTTTAATTAAAAAGTTAAAATAATTTAAAAAGACGAGAAGACCCTATAGAGTTTTATAATAATAATAATTAATATTTAATATATAAAAATAAATTTAAATTATTATTATTATTTTATTGGGGTGATAGAAAAATTAAAATAACTTTTTTTAAAATTTATACATAAATAAATGATTTTTTGATCCATGTTTTATGATTAAAAGAAAAAATTACCTTAGGGATAACAGCGTAATTTTTTTTTTTAGTACAAATAAAAAAAAAAGGTTGCGACCTCGATGTTGGATTAAGATAAAATTTAAATGCAAAAGTTTAAAATTTTGATCTGTTCGATCATTAAAATCTTACATGATCTGAGTTCAAACCGGTGTGAGCCAGGTTGGTTTCTATCTTTTAATAAAATAAATATTTTAGTACGAAAGGATCAAATATTTTAAATAATTTAATTTAATGAATTTTAGTAATAGTATTATAAATATATATATGTGATGATTTTAGAAGTCATTAATATATAAATTATTATATAGATAGTATTGATAATAATTGATTTTATTAATATTATAGTTGGGGGTTTAATTTTATTAATTGGTGTTTTAATTGGGGTTGCTTTTTTAACTTTATTAGAACGTAAAGTTTTAGGTTATATTCAAGTTCGGAAAGGTCCTAATAAATTAGGTTTAATAGGAATTTTACAGCCTTTTTCAGATGCCATTAAGTTATTTACTAAGGAACAAGTTTATTTAAATTATTCAAATTATTTTTCTTATTATTTTTCTCCAATTGTTATATTTATATTATCATTAATTATTTGAATAGGAATTCCTTATATTTTTAATATAGTTATATTTAATTTAGGTTTAATATTTTTTTTATCTTGTACTAGAGTAGGAGTATATACTTTATTAATTTCTGGTTGGTCTTCAAATAGAAATTATTCATTATTAGGAGGATTACGTGCTGTTGCACAAACTATTTCTTATGAAGTTAGTTTAGCATTAATTTTAATATCAAGAATTATTATAATTATAGATTTAAATTTAGTAAAATTTAGACAATATCAACTTTTAGTTTGGTTTTTATTTATAATAATTCCTTTGAGAATATGTTTTTTTTCTTCTATATTAGCGGAAGCTAATCGTACTCCTTTTGATTTTGCTGAAGGTGAAAGAGAATTAGTTTCAGGGTTTAATATTGAGTATAGAAGTGGGGGATTTGCTTTAATTTTTTTAGCTGAATATTCAAGAATTTTATTTATAAGATTATTATTTGTTATTATGAATATAGGAGGTTATGAATTAAATTTATTATTTTATTTAAAATTAGTATTAATTTCTTTTTTTTTTATTTGAGTACGTGGTACATTACCTCGTTATCGTTATGATAAATTAATATATTTATGTTGAAAAAGTTATTTACCTATTTCATTAAATTATTTAATATTTTTTTTAGGTTTAAAAATATTAATTAATTAATAAAATAAATTTAGTATAAATTAATAGAATATTTATTCTTTCTTAAGTTTTCAAAACAAATGCTTAATACAAGCTCATTAATTAATAAAAAAATAATTTATCTCAAAGTTTATTAATAATTGCATTAATAATAAAATAAGAAAAGTAAATTAAAGTTAAAATTTGTCCTGTGATAATATAAGGTATTATACAACAGGTCGTGCTCCAATTCAAGTTAATAAAATAATAGTAATAATTAATAGTCAAAATAAGATTTGATTTAAAGGATAAAATTGAATACCTTGAATTTTTTTATTAAATGAAAACGGTAAAATAATTAAAATTAAAATAGATATTACTAAAGCAATTACACCTCCTAATTTATTTGGAATTGACCGTAAAATTGCATATGCGAATAAAAAATATCATTCTGGTTGAATATGAATTGGAGTGACAAGAGGATTAGCAGGAATGAAATTATCTGGATCTCCTAATAAATATGGATTAATTAGAGTTAATATACATAAGAAAAAAATTAATAAAATGAATCCAATTAAATCTTTGAATGTAAAAAATGGGTGAAATGGAATTTTATCAATATTTCTGTTAATTCCAAGAGGGTTATTAGATCCAGTTTGGTGTAAAAATAATAAATGAATTATAGTTATTATTAAAATAATAAAAGGAAATAGAAAATGAAAAGTATAAAATCGAGTTAATGTTGCATTATCAACAGCGAATCCCCCTCAAATTCAGTTAACTAATATATTTCCTAAATATGGGATAGCAGATAATAAGTTAGTAATAACAGTAGCCCCTCAAAAAGACATTTGGCCTCAAGGTAAAACATAACCTATAAAAGCTGTTATTATTAATAAAAATAAAATAATTACTCCAACAAATCAAGTTAATTTTAAGTTAAAGGATTCGTAATAAATTCCTCGGCCAATATGTAAATAAATACAAATAAAAAAAAAGGATGCCCCATTAGCATGTAATGTTCGAATCAATCAACCATAATTAACATTTCGGCAAATATAATTTACTCTATAAAAAGAAATTTCAATATTTGCTGAATAATATATAGTTAAAAATAATCCAGTAATAATTTGAATTATTAAACATAATGCTAATAATGACCCGAAATTTCATCATGATGAGATATTAGAAGGAGATGGAAGATCAATTAAAGAATTATTAATAATTTTTATAATTGGGTGAGTTTTTCGAATAGGTAGAAAATAATTTATCATTAGTGATTAATTAAATAATAGAATGTAAAGGTCCAAAAAAAATATTTGTAATTTTTACTACTGCAATAAGAGTAATAAATAAATAAATAATTAATATTATTATTAAAAAATAAGTTTGATTATTATATAATTTTGATAAGTTCAAATTATATTCATTATTTATCGAACTTTTACGTTTTACTTTTACGAACTTACGTTTTACTTTTACGAACTTTAACTTATTACTTTTACGAACAGAATTTATCGAACCCGTGACCTCTTACATGCTAAGCAAACGCTCTACCACTGAGCTAATTCCCCTGAACGACTTAAGAACCTTATATATAATTTAAAACAATACTACAAACTCTTAGAATTTTGCTTTTTTTCTAAATTCTTTTGTGAAACAATGGATCTTTATGTAGATGTTGCTACCGTCAGTTATTTAGCATCATATATGCAGGCGGAAACTTTTTTTAAAATCAGATCTGGAATATTTATGAAACTACATGTTTTAGATCTCTAAAAAAATATATAAGAATTTATTAAATACATAATTTTAAAATCTGAAATGTCTTTAGTATTTCTAGTTGAATAGCCTGCTAGCAACAAAGATATTTAGAAATAAAGTTCTTTATTTGTTTAATAAATAATTTATTATGAAGCAAGAATTATTAAAAAAGCTAGCGATATAGCACAATACTTAGCACATTTTAATGATTTGAACTTCAGAATACAGATCTTTTAACTTCGGAATCATACATCGCAGCTCCATTCGTTCTATATTCTAAGGAAATGCTTTCAAGAGTCTTTTTACGGACTAGTGACTGGGTGTATGCCTCGATATGACTCGGATTTCAAAGTTTTGTCTGTAAGTATCGTGAAATCCTGATAACACACAATCTGAAGTAATAACATATGGTACAATACAGAGGTTAAATCCGTGCAGTTGAGATATTTTATTACAAATAGCATCAAACTTCCTCAGTATTTATAAAATTGATATCATTTATGGTAATACACAGATTTTTCTTATATAAATTTTTAATTTACATTTTATTGTTCTTTTATTAAAGAATAAATTTAGTAGAAGCATTATCCAACGATAATTTTTTATTTTCAAAAAAAACTCAAAATTTAAATGTATTTTAGGATTTATTAACAGACTATAAACTGCCATTTTTTATTTGTCAACAAATTTGCAAATATAATACTAAAAAATGTTTTGTATTTAGTTTCAGAGGGATCTTTGTTTTAAATAGAACTTTCATTAGAATAATTGTAAAAAAATAAATTATTTAATCCCCATGAGCACAACAAGAGATAAACAAGATAAAACTGAACCTTTAGAAAATATCAATGAAAAAATTGAAAATATACATCTTAAAGACGATACTACTGTTTTCTTAGTTATAGGTATGGCAGGAACTGGAAAAACGTCCTTTTGTCAGCGCTTATACTCTTGGATTTCCTCTAATGAATGTAGTGTCGATAAAAGCACTGGTTTGAATTCTAATATTTTTTCTATCAATTTGGATCCAGCAGTTCTTAACACAAATATGCCTCTTAATATAGATATTAGAGATCATATAGACTTTTTTGATGTCATGAACAAATATAATATCGGACCAAATGGAGCAATCACAACGGCTTTGAATCTTTTCTTATTAGACATTGACAAACACATTAACAAATTAGAATAGTCACACCTGAATAGAATCATTATAGACACACCTGGTCAGATTGAAACTTTTACGTGGTCATCTCCAGGATATATTATTAGAGACTATTTCAAGTCAGTAGGAAATCTTGTAATGATGTATTTAGTTGATAGTCATGTTTCTCAGGATCCTTCTGTTTTTATGTCCAATATGATGTATTCTATTTCTTTGATGTCTAGATATGAGGTTCCTGTGCTTTGTACGTTTAACAAGGTAGACATAGAGGATGCCTCTAAGATTGAGGAATGGATTAGGGACTATGAGTCTTTTAGAAAATCTCTTAACGAGTGCAGTCATATACCAGTTCATATTGGATCACTTGCACAACTCAATAGATACTGTTTCTGTTTCATCGAAAACGGGTTATGGAAAAGACGATTTTCTTAGTAAAGTATATGAAATGTTAGGAAACAATAAATAATTTTCAATTACTTGTTTTAAATAAATGGGTTACTTTTTTAAAAAGAGTTGTGGGTTGCTAAGTTTTAGGCTCGTCTAAATTAAAATCAAAAAGATGTAGTATTAGGTTATAAATACAGGCAAATTAAGTTTATTGATTACTTCTCTTTTAGCTTAAAATGGAACCAAATAAGAGTTTATCTTGTGTATGATAAATTAAAACAACGATAAACATTAAATTTTGTATATTCGCTATGGAAGATTTTAAGGAAGCACTAATTATATTGCTACTTTTACACCAACTGATGGTTATATACAGAGATTAGAGCATGCTTTGTTTTTGATATACACACTTAGATATTGCATATTTGGATTTTTATGTAAAATCCCATATTTATTTTAAAAAACAAAATAAAATTTACGGCTATTTTGTAAATTTAGATTTATAATATTCTTTTGGTAGAATGAATATCTTTAACTTGAAAGATTATCTTTATTGATTTAAAATAAATAATTAACATTTAACCCTTAAATGCTGGAAACAATAATTATTTATTTTTTGTTTACTTAAGAAATATTAATTTAGGCGTAATTTGAACTTGCGTGGTGCTTGTGCTATCTTGAAAGAATAAAGATGATATTTTTGGCATTTGAAAGTACAGCTTTATGCTTTTTTAGTTTTATTTAGAAAAGGTTGACAAAAAAACTGGTGAAGTACTTTTTTTACAAAAGAGAAAGTATGTACTTACTGTATAAAACAACCTTAATCAGGCCTCTTTAGAGTTTTTTTTGAGGAGAGGGGGTTAAAGATAATAAATTTAATTAAATAGTAGCATTTTATAGCAGGCCAATATTATTTCCATATTCTTTTAAAGATATAAATTTTATGTCGCGATGAAAATACATAAACGTTTACGTAAAATTTAACAAAAATATTTTGAGGCCAAATGGGTCAACTTTAAAGAGATCTTCAGATTGATACTCCAAACTGGGACAAGGTCTTCAGTTTTACATTATAAAAAATTTTAAATGCTATTTTAAAGCTAACTGTAGATAGCCTCTTTTCCTTTTTGAGTTTATGTTTAATATAAGAACATTAATATAAGACTTACTTATTGTAAATTAATGTGACTAAAATAGGGAGCTAAAAATTTGTAGCAAGTTGTGAAAATTCTATGTTATTGCTGATGAAATATCCCAACTGCACGTATGGAAACCTGTATTGTACCATATTTCCTTACTTGGAATGGTATAATATCTAGCTTCCACGATACACATAGACTTGTACTTAAAAATCCGGTCTCAATCAAATCATGAATTCAGTCATTGTCATTAAAAAAACTTTTGAAAGCATTTATTTGTAATATAGAAGTGAAAAAGCTGTTATGGGGGGTTTTGAAGCTTTAAACACTTCTATTTCTAAGAGTAAATCGTCAGTTGTGTAAAGTATTGTTATGGAACACTTGCTTTAATTGAACTACGAGCATCATAATAACTTACTAAATTTTCTCTAAAACAGGGATTGTAAATAATCTTTTTACAAATTCACTTCTAAATCAAGTTAACCTTCAGTCTAATCATTTTTGATAAATTTTATTGATTTTGAGCGAATAAATTCATCATACGATAGTGGCGTAACACTGGGGTGGGCACCCAAAGTGATAGTACCTCTCAAGGGCACTTTCTACAATCGGCCCACTTGGCCTTGACATATATTTTTTTTATTTTTTATTAATCATTTTATTTATTTTTTATCTGGGGTTAAAAAATAATATTTTTTTAAACATGTGGAAATAATACCACAGATAGAAACACAACTCTAATTTTTCACGCCCGTAGACCCTATTTCGATAATTTTGCGGACCTGACTTTTCAATTTTTTCTGCATTTATTATACACCAATATTACTTATTTGAATTTTTTTTCCAGATTTCGCAGAATTTTAACCAGGGGTTAAAACTATTGTACCATTCAAAGTTTTGAAATGATTGTTTCATTTAATTTTTCTTTCTTTTAAAGACGGACTTTCAGTTATGTTAGGGGTGTTTTTTACAAATTTCTTTTGATCTGAAAGTAAAGGAACTTTTTTAGTAATTTTAATTTTTTTTACATTAGATGTATATGCCGCAGTCAAATGATAAAATTAAAAAAATAAATTGAGTAACCTGGTAGAATGCGGCCTTTACTCAAGAAGCTTTCCATAATGCTTCCGCCAGCTGTTCTACCAGTATAACTTTTCTTAAAATAAATATTTTTTTTAAGGAAACTCATTTATTTTATTTCTTCTTGTGGGGTTAAAATTTATAATTTTTTAAAAATAAAAAATAAAGTGCAATATTATTATATAATACTCTTTATTAGTTAAATCTGTTGGAAATAAATGGTTCATTTTTCTAATTCATGCATAAAAAAAATACTATATTTTAAAAGATAAAGCTTAATAGTTGTATCTTACAATATAATTAGAATTCCAAGCGCTTTAATTGAAGTTATATATAACTTATTTTAGTTCTAAATACACTTTTAACTACTTTGTAAAAATGATTTTTGTCATTTCCCTTAAAAATATTAAAGATTTGATCGAATCCCTATTTTATAACTTCACTATGACATATAGATATTTTTATGTAATATTCTCTCTAACAATCGTCATTATATATTTTCAAAAGGAACATTATCTGAGAAAGATTGATATGGCTTTTGTTACATCTTAAAAGAGATTTTAATTGTAGTTATCGCGTCTTAGAGAAGAGCTGCTCTGCATCACTCGACTCGTATACTAGCTTATATAGTTTCACGAAGCAATCATAAGCTAATATCTAAATGGAAACTCTAGATACCAATCAACACCGTAATCAACGATGATACGATAGTAGTCATTATAGTTCTTTTACAGACAGTCAATAAGATAGTTTGATCCTCTTTATACAACCTACTGCCTCTCATCCATTGGATCTAATCTCCACTATAATGCCATTTTTCATAAGGTAAGCTTTTAAGCTCTTACTTGTCATGTTAAAGTCAACTAACAACACAAATTCCTCAAAATTTCTCCTCGCTTTCATTTAGTGATCTTCTCACCGATTTTTTGAATAATAGGATCTCTATTAGTTTTACCATTAGAACATATACATAAAACACACAAGCTCTAGTCCATCCTGAGTCGGTAAAAAGATCTACTGCAGTTATAAAAATATTATCAAAGCTTCTTAACTACAGCACTTACACTAAAAAATATTTTTTTAAGATTAATATCTGTTGCTTAAATTTTGAACAAGATGTAGAGCGAAAGATTCGCATTATCTGTTAGTAGTAATTAAATCTCAAAAGTATCATAAATTTCATAGCAAAATTGGGCTTCAAATTTATATTACCAATAAAAAGTGGAGAATATGGGTATCGAACCCGTGACCTCTTACATGCTAAGCAAACGCTCTACCACTGAGCTAATTCCCCTGAACGACTTAAGAACCTTATATATAATTTAAAACAATACTACAAACTCTTAGAATTTTGCTTTTTTTCTAAATTCTTTTGTGAAACAATGGATCTTTATGTAGATGTTGCTACCGTCAGTTATTTAGCATCATATATGCAGGCGGAAACTTTTTTTAAAATCAGATCTGGAATATTTATGAAACTACATGTTTTAGATCTCTAAAAAAGTATATAAGAATTTATTAAATACATAATTTTAAAATCTGAAATGTCTTTAGTATTTCTAGTTGAATAGCCTGCTAGCAACAAAGATATTTAGAAATAAAGTTCTTTATTTGTTTAATAAATAATTTATTATGAAGCAAGAATTATAAGCAATATCTTATGAGGCCGGTCGTGGCGCAGCGGCACAAAGTGTGACTGTCAAACCGACTGGTTGTGGGTTCGATCCCCACTCGAGGAGATGAAATATTTACTTAAATTTATATTTCCATTTCTTCGCTCTGGTGTCGAGGACAAGCGCGGCGTTGAGTTCTGCCACTTAACACGCAATGCCTCCAGAATTCGGCAGAAAGTGGGGAACGGAGTGTCTTTCACTAAGTTCCCTCTGCCTACCCTGCTGTGTGCGGGATACAGCGTGAAGCTGATTTTATTTATTTATTTAAGAATTATTAAAAAAGCTAGCGATATAGCACAATACTTAGCACATTTTAATGATTTGAACTTCAGAATACAGATCTTTTAACTTCGGAATCATACATCGCAGCTCCATTCGTTCTATATTCTAAGGAAATGCTTTCAAGAGTCTTTTTACGGACTAGTGACTGGGTGTATGCCTCGATATGACTCGGATTTCAAAGTTTTGTCTGTAAGTATCGTGAAATCCTGATAACACACAATCTGAAGTAATAACATATGGTACAATACAGAGGTTAAATCCGTGCAGTTGAGATATTTTATTACAAATAGCATCAAACTTCCTCAGTATTTATAAAATTGATATCATTTATGGTAATACACAGATTTTTCTTATATAAATTTTTAATTTACATTTTATTGTTCTTTTATTAAAGAATAAATTTAGTAGAAGCATTATCCAACGATAATTTTTTATTTTCAAAAAAAAACTCAAAATTTAAATGTATTTTAGGATTTATTAACAGACTATAAACTGCCATTTTTTATTTGTCAACAAATTTGCAAATATAATACTAAAAAATGTTTTGTATTTAGTTTCAGAGGGATCTTTGTTTTAAATAGAACTTTCATTAGAATAATTGTAAAAAAATAAATTATTTAATCCCCATGAGCACAACAAGAGATAAACAAGATAAAACTGAACCTTTAGAAAATATCAATGAAAAAATTGAAAATATACATCTTAAAGACGATACTACTGTTTTCTTAGTTATAGGTATGGCAGGAACTGGAAAAACGTCCTTTTGTCAGCGCTTATACTCTTGGATTTCCTCTAATGAATGTAGTGTCGATAAAAGCACTGGTTTGAATTCTAATATTTTTTCTATCAATTTGGATCCAGCAGTTCTTAACACAAATATGCCTCTTAATATAGATATTAGAGATCATATAGACTTTTTTGATG
>CAKJTV020000304.1:0-11012 GCA_917862395.2 Heliconius sara
TTGTCTTCAGGGCAAGAAAAATTAATATATCCCAAAGTGAGAATTTAACCACATCTATCACGTTTATACTTTTTACAACGAGACGTTTCCCCACTGCGCCATTGCGTTGAAATTTACATGACTGACTTTTTTTAATTTCATGCTGTAAGCCGCACCTGGGATGCGGTATAAAGATACTCTGTTCCGAATAAGTCACTTCCGTTCCCCCATTTCCATCCAATCCTGAAGTATTAATGATAATGCAATGCTAGAAAAAAATACATGTCTATTTTATAAATATCAACATCTTTTAAAAATAATAACGTATGCCGTCATGGTTGTAAATGCAATCCTCCGGCAAGCAAATTTACTTAACTGTCCCCTCTTCACATCCTCAATCTGGTAAGACAAAACGGGTCAGAACTGTCGATCCTCAGCACACAATGTTTCGAACTTGCACGCGAAAAGGAGCTTAGAATTTAATTTTCGCACTATATTTTGTCTATTCATTATGCGGGATAAAATATTAAACTAAAAAAATAATATCTTGAAGGATTTCTTTACTATTTAAACATTCCGTTAGCCTTGGGTGTTATAATGCCATGACAAGTCTATAGATGGATATGTATGAAAGACAATGAGTCTTTTTATAGCTAGATCATAGAAGTCCGAAAGTAACAAAGTAGAAAATAATTCAATAAATTATTAATTCAGCCCAGTCGTGGCGCACCATCATCATTATTTATTAAATAATTGACACGTAACAACACTCATATGTAAAGCGACAACACCTTATTGTCAAACTTTGAACACATTTCAATATTAACCAAAAATAGAGTATTTTATTTAAATTTATATATAAATAGATGTTTTTAATTAGATTACTTGCAAACTTTTTAGGGTTCCGTACCTTTTAAGGAATAAAGGAACTCTCATAAGATCATTTTCTTGTCCGTCCATCTGTCTGTCTGTCTGTCCGTATGTCTATCAAAACCCTTTATCTCAGGAACGCTGGGAGATATGTAGTTGAAATTCAAACCATACAATCAGAAAGAATACGTCTTTTTCAGGGAATGTATGGTAAGTTAGGTGAGAAAGGTAAAAAACCCTTCCTTTCACTTATTTTGCTTTTAATATCATAGAAACATTGTCTTTAATAGAACTTTGTGGGTCACAGCTGCAACTTATCAAGTGCGTGTGTGGTTAGTCACGTCACACACGAGATTATTAATAATGCCCTGCCCTTATGAGGTTAGCACAACTAATAACGTTTTGTATTTATTCTAAGATCATTCAAAATGCTTAGTACAAGACATCTGTATTATTAATATTATATAATTGATATAATTTATAAAATAACTTAATAACAGAATTTAATTTCATTAGGTATATCGTTTAATTAAGTTAGGCATTATTAAATATCTAGTAATATTAAGATTAAGGAATTAAGCTAGCAACTATATGATTTTTTTTTCATTTATTTATGCACCACACAAGAAAGAAAGTACAGATAATATATAATAACAGAAAGAATGAGTACAACGGATAACTAATCTTTAATAGAAATGTCTACCAGAAGCCCTTGAAAGTATTTTATTAAGATATTCAGAGAAACGATTTGGGCGCAGTATTAAATATTACGTTAATTATAAAAAAAAAGTCCATACAAATATACTTAATATTAATCAATAAAACTATACCTACATAAATATATAAGTATACTTATATAAAAATATAAATTTATGCAATGATATAAAGAAACTGAAAAAGAAAAATTAAAATAATAAAGAAAAAGACAAAGCGCAATTTTATAGATTCTAATTGAGGTTAAGATAATGTTTTATTAATCAGATTTTAAAAGAATTTAGAGAGGGATTGCTAGCCAGTATAGAGTTAGAAAGTGAGGTCCATAAGAATTCATAGAAAGAGATATTCAATATAGGGAACTCAAGCTATCTTAGAGCCACACAGGAGTGTAGTGATGTAACGTTCCGGCAAAAATGAGGAACAAATTCCAGCTGTTCCATTCCGGCTTCAGAATATGTTCCAATTTTCGTTCCGGCTCCGGCTGTTCCTTTTTCATGGATCCCTCCCTACCTCAAAAGGTAGAAACGGAACCCTTATAGGATTACTTTGTTGTCTATTTGACCATTAATCTCTAGATCCGCTGGAGGTATCAGGCTGAAATGATTATTAAATATGCAGATCTTTTATGTATTGCAGCAATCAAAAGATACGTGAATATATGTAATTATTTTGCTGCGTTTTGTATAAAGCTCAACGCGTAATTAAAACCTATTGGATACTTTTTTCTTTTTTACCAAAGTTACGATCTAGTACCAAAGTACTCGTTATAATGAACGTATACATACAAACCCAAACTCGATGGAATTTTATCGCTTAATTACCAAGTTCTTTTTAGACTTTGGTTATCATCTATCACGAAAGTACTCGTTGAGATGAATAATACAAACACAAATTCGGTGGAATTATGTCGCTTAGTTACCGAGTTTTTATGGACGTCTTTCAGCTCTATCATCAGGCTAAAGCTATGTGTGCTATTGGTCACCAAAGTTCTCGTTAAGACAAATCATATGAGCCCAAATTCGACGGATTTGCGCCTTTTAATCACCGAATTCCTGTGCCCATTTTCCAGATTCATCATAAGACCCTGGTGACCATCTAGCATCAAACTACTGGTTAAGACGATTCATCCGAGCTCAAATTCGATGGGGTTACATCACTTAATTACTGAGCCCCTAGGGCCATCTTCAAGCTGCATCATCTGACCCTGGTTACTACCACCAAAGTGTTAACTCATATTGAGTTGGTTGAATAAAAACATGTATGCAAGCCGCCAATTTGTACTACCGACCATGTTGAATTTACGTTTTTTTTAATGTATTGTATTAACATAAATATCGCGACAGGTGAAACTAAATAAAAGTAAAATAAATATTGGATAAAATATCACAGTTTTAAAATGTGCCGTCTGCGCCCTAGCCGCCCGTGGCATGGGCGGCGGGCGATGGTCAAGGCGTACTTAATTATTTATTAAATTAAAATCAAATTAAATCAGCTTCACGCTGTCAGCAAATCAGCATCCCACACACAGCAAGGTAAGTGTGAAGACACTCCGTTCTCCACTTTCCACCGAGGTCTGGAGGCATTGTTGGTTGATTAGCGGAACTCAACTCCGCGCTTTGCCTCGGCACCAGAGCGAAAAAATGAAATTATATTATATAGTAAATAAACATTTCATTTCCTAGAATGGGGATCAAACCCACAACCAGTCGATTTTGCAGTCACGCCTTGAAAAAAATAGCTATTTTTAATGTAAAATAATTAAATGAATTATAGGATATTTTCCTATAATCTCAGAAACAAATAAAAACAGTACGGGAGAAAGCAATACGAAACATCAATTTGGAGTGTCAGCGTCGTTGAAATTAAATAAAATGTTTGGGCCGGAACAGTTTAAAACTCTAAATTTTACATGTTCGAATTTTTGTGCCGTGTGATCCCGGCCTAGAATAGGATCATCCTGGTACTGGTGGTGTCGTAAGAGGCGACTAAAGTACGTGTGGTAGAGTCGTGACTCTCCAGCAAGTCGTCGCCAGCAATGGCAACACGCATGGGCAGACTCGACCGGATCATTACCACCCCCGGCATTTAAAACCGGCGTGAAGTAGTGGCTTTATGCCACTGCGTTTCGCATCAGGTAATGCCGGGGTCCCGGCGCCCAACCCATCTTAAAGTCCGGCAACGCACCTGTAGCTCCTCTGGTGTTGCACGGAGTCGTGGGCGGCGGTAATCACTTACCATCAGGTGACCCGCACGCTCGTTTGCCGTGTCTTTTCCATAAAAAAAAAAGTGGCATGGCTTAGGAACAGAGAACGTGTATGAACAAATTGCACAGTCGCAACAAAATTGTCGTGGAATTTGCAATGACCCATTCCCGTTCCGGAACAGATAAGTTGGTCTAGTCGGAACTGTTTCTGAACATGTTTTGTGTTCCGGAACAAAATATCATAACAGGAGTGTACATATATTATAATAAGGTTATGGCGCGTTTTATCGCACATTAGAAATAGATTTATTTTAATATTAAGTTAAAGTAAGAACAAAAAAGTATTATATCATATTTTTTCTCTACATATGTAGATATACAACAGATACGCTTTGCAGTGGTTATAAGTAGGCTTTAATTTTTTAAAATTACTGAACGGAATTTACTATCATAACTATCATAAAAAAGCATTTTTATGCGCTTAATCGCAAAAACGGAAAGTAATGACATAGTCATAATTGTAAGCTTTACAATGTACGGATACGGACCAAGCGGTCCCCTACTAAATGCAATTTAAATATGAAATAGATATTATATAAAAAAAAATTACCGCCTTGATGAATTGTCAAGGATTTTACGCGCGCCTTACATTATAGTACCTAATTAGTTTTATTTATGTATAACTCCATCTAGCGGATGCTTTTGACATAAGATTGAATATTATAGATGATAAAAAAATATCTAGGTCCGAAAGGATAATAAAACAATTAAATTTAAACAAAAGTAAATTATATTTTGTTGAAATTATATAACTTTTGTGACAATTATTATATTTCTTTGCGTTTGTCCATAAACATAGCAACACTTGTATTTTGTATTTATGAAAACGTCACTTATTACTTTTTTGTAATGAATGTGAAAATTTAACAAACAGCAAACACTGTGCTTTGTTATGAGTGATAAACACAAGAGATTTATAAGTTGTTAATATAGTGTTATTTAAAAATGGCAGATTTTGATGCTATATACCCAGAGGAGACTGAACCTGAGGAGAATATAGAAGAGACGCATGTGACGTTAGTGCCTGACCCTATTGTCGTCCGTGGAGCTGGTAATATGACAGTGTATGTTTCTTTTTATCAGCTGTTTAACTTTAATTTTATAAATGATTTATTTACCATATGTGTTACTCTCACCGAATCTGTAGCTTGATATGTATCGATAAAGCGCAAAGCTATTTTTGGTTCTTTGTTATTAATTTATGTCATTGAACATTTTCTTGAGAATATTGACCAAATGCCAAAATTGTTACCTCTTACTATTATTGAAGATGAAGTAATAAATAATAACATTTTAGCAACACATTTATTTTTAGATCAATTAGGCAGTATGAGCTGTAAAACAAATGAATAAACAAAAGAAAGTATTCATATTATTATATTTGTATAATTTCATTTTTAATTTTCTATTGTTATGAAATTATTACTATAAAAAAGTAATGCCAGTTATTAGATTAAACAATGTGAAATTAAAGAGTATTTCAATAATTGAACCTTGGTTCTACAGAATTAAAGATTAGTGTAACAAATTCAATGTCAACCTTATTACCACACCAGTTTCAATGCCTTAAATATTTTGTGGTGAAAGTTTAACATTATTTATTTACCATACTTTTATATATAATTTCATTTGCTTACTTCAATAACAATTTTACACAAACACTACATAAAGAAAATTGGAATCATATAAAAGTGACATAATTCATAAAATACTAATTTTACAGTATGCTCATTGAAAGTTTTTAATATTATTAATTTTGTTTTTTTTTGTGAATGTTTAGTATTATTATAAGTATTAGGAGTAACATAAATCTGTAGGATAGTATCTATATTTATATATTTTATATATTTAGTAAAAGAAAAGCATAATGATAAAATATTTTTCTTTTTTATACAATTATTAATGTTATACTTTGCCATGTAGACATGTTTAAGATATTTCTTTCTTATTAATAATAATAATAATAATAATACTTTATTCAAGTGACCAGTGACTCATTTTGGTTAGTAAATAATATTTCTTACAGACTAGGTTAGTTAATATTTTAAATAAATGTTACAATACACACGAATCAACGCTGCACCGTCGCGTTTGCAACAGAACAGCAATGATTCATGTAGGTGCAATCAAGTCTATTCGATATCACATTCAGTATACTGTTGACACTACCCCGTACCCTACGCACCAGAGACCCGCATCTTTTTCTCATGAGAGCGTAAAAACAGTCAACACGGGCTTCAGCGAACATCCCTGAGGCACTGCAGTATCGAGGTAGCCCCAACAGCATCCTGAACGCGTCATTGTACTGAACGCGGAGAGCGCTATAAGGTTTTTGAGTATATCCAGCCCACAGGCTGCACGTGTAAAAAGATGTACAATATGCTCTAAATAATGTAATTTTAACGTTGCGTGAACTACGTGCAAACCTACGAGCGAGCATATTCGCCCTCACCGACAACGCTCTCCGCTCCCGTTCTATATCAGTATCATCTTTTAAATCAGAAGTCAAACAGTGGCCAAGATATTTAAAACTATCCACCCTACCTAGGGTACAATTATTTAGGAACACCGGTGGTAATTCTTTCCTTCCTATATAATATAAAATATATTTTCTACAGTAAAAATTATGCTTAATTTAAAATTCTGAAATTACTGTTGCATCACCTAATTGTCTTTAGTGTCTTACTGTACTATATTATAAACTGAAAAAGTATATAAAATCATTAATTTATATAAAATAATGTTGATAGTAGACTCATTCGAGTTATCAATTTAAATTTAAAAAAAAACTATTCACTCCTCTATTTAACTGACAATATTATCAATTAAAAAAAATGCAACCTTAATTGCTAATAACATGGTATTTTTTACTAATGCACACAAACACGGAAATTTGTGTTAATGTAAAACAAACAATAAATATAAAAAAAAGTTGCCAAAATACAATAGCAAAAATGTGGTGCATTTAAATTGAATAAGCTGTTTCCGAGTTTATCATGCACAAACACAGATAAACTGAAAAATAGGTTTTGGGTTCTATTATATTGATAAATTTACCATCCTCATAAATAGATTTTCTCCTATACAAGCAGCAATGAGTTACAATTTTATTATATGTATAGATAGGAAACCAGTTTCCTCTACATATAAATGTATCATTTGAAATTGTATAAAATAAATTGACTTTGAATTTTAAATTGAATTAATGTTAAATACAATATATTTTATAGGTTAATGCACATATTCAGCCTTCCTAATGACTTTATTTTTATAAATAGTTTTATGTTTGTTCAATGTTATCTATTATTTTCAAAGTAGATTAAAGTAAATACCTACATTTATAATTATATAAAATAAATTTAGTAAAGATAATGCATTTTAATATACTGTTTGTACTGTGAAAATAAAGTTTTAAAAATACTTATAACACATAAGTATTTTTAAAACTTTATTTTCACATTAAGCAACAAAAGGGCTTGGTTCTACAAATGTTAGGGAAAATCTATGCTATCATTGCTGGTCTGAGACACAAAAAGTCTTACACTTGCCATGCCTAAGTCTTTATGTATAGTATGCACAGATACAAATAGACCATCCAGATATCTAATGGATGGTGCTGAGTGCTATCCACCTGTCAAGGGGTCAGAGGCTCTTAGGACCAGAGTTTCCTCTAGAGTCGGCAGCCGTCAGTCCGAAGAGGATGATGCTATGTCGACATAATAGATAGAAGACAAGCCAATGCCAATGAGTATATGTATGGATTGGGAAAAATGGCCAGATCAGTGGATTAAGCGTCACTTGCGGAGTTCCACAGTAGTGTTCAGTTTTGGGAACTATACTTTGGAACCTTGGCTATGATTGGTGTGGTTGTCTTCTATGCAAATGACATTCTTTTTTTATAATATATTTTTTTTTAGATAATGTTAACACTCTCCACTTTTTAGAGAAAGAGCATTGAGTGGCTGTTTTTTAAACATTTTTTCTACATGCTCTTGGCATTAAAAATGGCTATAATGTATTTTAATATAGACTTAGTAATACCGCAAAATGTCATTTAATTTTCTGCAGGTATTTACTCAACAGATGATATTTTTATACATGACTAGGGATGTGGTTTCATCCATTTAAATTATTATTATATATTTGCCAAATTGTACAAAATCTACACAAAAATTGTAGCTTGTATATTATTCTAATGTATAAGTTATATTACACAATTACAAAAGTTTCATCTAAATTTGTTTAGTACTTTTTGTGTGAAAGTAAACCACAACACTGTGAGGATTGATATCCTTACAAGCATTCACATTTATAACATTAGTAGAAGTCGGAATAATAATAATAATCCCCACTCGAAGAGATGAAATATTTACTTAAATTTATATTTCCATTTCTTCGCTCTGGTGTCGAGGCAAAGCGCGGCGTTGAGTTCTGCCACTTAACACGCAATGCCTCCGGAATTTGGCAGAAAGTGGGGAAGGGAGTATCTTTCACTACGTTCCCTCTGCCTACCCTGCAGTGTGCGGGATACAGCGTGAAGCTGATTTTTAGAAGTCGGAAATATTTAATTTAAGCCTTTTTATATAGTTACGCAAAGCTAACGAAAAAATGGTTTCAATTGTTTTGAACACATTTGTATCCACATCACCTGTTTTTTGGAGTATAATTTTTTTATAACTAACAAAATTGTAAACACAACTATGAAATGTATATTTATTGGAAATTTTAATATGGGTTGTTTGTTGACCTCTGAATAGTATATCTATTTTCCTCATGAACCATATCCTGTTACATGATAATCTTAAAACCCAACTTGACTTGACTTGACACACGTCATGTGAAACCAGATAATATTTGGAATTTGAAGCTGCCCTAAACATTTATTGAATACCATTATATTATTCGGCCATTGGCACAGCGGTATAACGTCACTGCAGATATTCGACGGCTGTGGGTTCGATTCCTACTCGGACTATAAATTATTTTCATTTCCACGGTCGGGTAACGAGACAGAGCGTGGTTGAGTTCCGTAATTAACACGCAAAGTTTATTAATAGTATTCACACACTAGGTTCTCTCTGTTCCTAAATAAGAAAAATAATATTATGTTTCTTTAACTAAAATTCAGTTATGTAACTCATTAAAAATTTTATTTACTCTGTTACCAACTTCTTTTGCCCTTTAGAAACTAGTTTTGCTTTATGGTCCAATATCATTATTGTCTAAACTGGGGTCGGAAAGACCTATAATTCCCCGGTTGGATTTTTCGTTTTGACTCCTAACCTTTGAGGGCGAGTCGGACACGTTCGCGTACTATGCAGTATTAAATAAAATTCAATAATAATTCGGACTAAAATCCGTAGTGGATAAACTCATCTTACCTATTACCTATTAGAGAAAAAATATATATATTTTTTATTTAGTAGCACTACACACACTTGATCCATACCCTTTTTTACTTTATTATTAATTATTATATATAATTTTCTTATCATATACAGGGTGAAAGCATCTGCTGCTCCTTTTACGGGAGCAGCATATGGGTTAAAATATTTCAAACCCATACCTAAAGAAATGAATTAAGATACCTCAACAGTTTAGACGTAGGTTTTTTTTCACTCTACCATGTTTATCCATACAGTATTTATTGTGATCAAGTAACAAATAGATACCAATAACGTAAACATATACTACTACTAAAATAATACAAATGGATGCCGATCTGCCACTACTCATTCTCAAAAAATATACTAAAACGAGAAGGGGGTATCTCTTCTATTTTACGCAATTCAACATCGCCGCCGTAACCTACGACTTGTTCTATTATACGCAATTCAACATCGCCGCCATAACCTACGACTTGAATTCGTGAATGAAGCGTGTGCGGCGTTATCGTTTTACTTTCTAACGATAATTTTATTAATAATTAATTATTTTGTTTAAACAATCACTTTTTCATTTTTCAGAAAAAAAATCTCTTCTGTATTAATTGGTTTTTATAGAGTAGTTAATACTGTGGTTTCATTTAAAGTGATGATGACAAAAACACTATATGGATTACATTATTGTTTATATACATATACAATTAATACCTATTATAAGAAAATATTATTTTTGCCTTCATCTACATTGTTTCATAAAATTTCACTTAGATCTAGACGAGAGTTTATATAATTTTAAACATTTTAATATCTACCACTTACTAAATAGAACATTTGAAAAAAAAACTATAAATATATTTATTTCAATTGCAGATTTGGTTTAAGTAACCGTTTCAATGGCGAATTTCCCTCTGGACTGCAATCTCGTGTGGCGCCCGAAGAATACCAAGCGACGGTAGCTCGTATCAATAGTGTATTGAAGAAAACGTTGCCAGTCAATGTGAAATGGCTGTTTTGTGGTTGCGTGTGCTGTTGCTGTACACTCGGATGCTCTCTGTGGCCAGTCATTTGTCTTAGTAAACGGGTAGGTATTATAAATTGTTACTTGGACTGTAGAATCCTTTTTTTTAATTGAATTAGTGTGTTCAAATTTTGGAATTAGTGTGTTGAAGTTTGAGTTAATGTATCATTTTAGGGGACTCACGATCCGATTAGTATTATATATTTTATCAATAAATTTCAGCTTCACGCTGTATCCCGCATACAGCAGGGTAGGCAGAAGGAACCTAGTGTTACGACACTCCGTTTCCCACTTTCTCTCGAATTCTGGAGCCATTGCGTGTTGAGAGGCAGAACTTAAGAAGAAATGGAAATATAAATTTAAGTAAATATTTCATCTCCTCGAGTGAATCTCTCAAACCCACCATACCAGAGGGCAAGATACTATCAGCTCATTCTGCAGAAATCCAGGGCAGTACGCGAGGCAATTAAGAAATCGCTGGCGGTAGTTTGATATGATAATTATATCAACTGACAGACGAATGCCACCTCAGTCTACCCGTGACCACGGACTACTGTAAAGTGTTCGAAACGTCGGGTTTCCAAAATGTAAAAATCTTAAATATACGCGATTAATCCGGTTAAATTAGTTTCATTAAATATGGCCTAATATAAATAAATTTAATGATCTTAAATAGACATAGATAGTAGTTGTAAATTGAAATAAATTTATCTAAGTATAATTATGTACCTTAATCTATATATATTCTATACTATAAAAACACATAGAAAAAATTGTTATA
>CAKJTV020000306.1:7434-23362 GCA_917862395.2 Heliconius sara
TGGGGTAAGTTTACTCCCATCCCTGGGGGCTGTTATATACAAGATATGTATATAATATTCCTTAATTCTATATTTCCTTATTTCTCTGTCAGCATATTTTGCTAAGCTTCTTCGACTAAGATAAAATTCAAGTCAGTTCATTCCTAACATCCGCGCTTGACACTTGCCATTCTAATTAATAAATTTAAGTGTAATTATTATAAGTATTTCTCAATAAACATTTTATTCTATTTTAAATCTTTTTTTTAAAAAGTGGTTTAGTGAAATCCTTACAACAGATCGAACCCACAACCAAGTCGGTTTACAGTTTCACTTTGTGAACCTGCCACTAGGTGACTTAGAAACTTAATATTTGGTAATATATACATGAAAAAATCTGAAAACTCAACTTGATCCTAAATTGTTAAATTTGTGCTATGTACTATGTACATGTACTGACAAAAACTGCAGGTTCGGCCGCACAGCCAATGAGAGTCCATAAGTTATAGATCTCAATCTTCTCCGTCGCTAGAATAACTCGTATCATAAAATATACAGAATGTATCTGAATCCTCAGACAAAGACAATCATTTTCATCACATTCAGACGATTTTTTCCTATATCATCTCGACTGCTAAGAAAGCCGTATCAAAGTCAGCTTCCGCTTTCACGATTTTCTTCTTATAGCAAAGATTCGCACAATTGATGGCTGAAGGTCAATATTTTTTTTCTTGTCATTAGACAACAAATAATAACATTCAAAAACTATATCTATACAAATACATATGGCTCTCGGAACCATAATGTAAGCAATATGAGGGGGCCAAATTACCAATATCATGGAATCTATTGACAAACGTTTCATTCAATATCGTATCAGGGATTTAATACGACGAAACGCCATTCTATCTAGCTCTAGCTATTTATGACATTCGAGTATAGCACTCGAATGTCATAAATAATGGAAAAACAAAGAAAGATTGTGATTTCCATTTTTACTAAATAATTTTTGGTCGATTGCCACCGTCTCAAAGTGTCCTACTTTGAGTGTCGTCTTATTTTAAACGCTGTGGTTATAGGATCGATGCCCAATCGTAGAAATGAATTATTCAGGGGGGGGGCTCTGGAAAAGCTGTCATTTAAAACATAATATTCTACAAATCGATTAGAGTGTCTTGACACTAGGTTTTCTCTACCTATATACCTGCCGGAAAAAGCGTGACGCTGAAAACGTCACATAAGAACTAATACCGCAAGTTAGGCAGACAACACTTTATAGATTATTCTGATCATCACTCTTTCCTTATTGTAAACTGTGTGAGTGACGAAACCTAATATAAGAAATTAAAATTTTACTGTGTGTGTAATTAGAACAACACCACACGAAATGAAAATATGTAAGTATATTATATTCTCCTAGTTTTGATGAGGTCGAATCGATGGTATTAGGACCATAACGATTTCTGAGCTATGTCGAAAAAAATCCTCTAAATACAATTTAATAAACAAAATTGTAATATTGAGGATGATATAAAGACGCATTCCGCAATAAATGCGTACAAAGGCGATCTTATATGTACATACATATATTGTAAGTATACTGTATAATATTTATAATGTTGACGCTGATCGTGGCGCAGCGTAACAAGCGTGTGACTGTAAGTGTGACAGACTGTGGGTTTGATTCCCGCTCGAGGATATAAAATAAGAATTCAGTGGAAAGTGGGGAACGGAAATCTCTTAATGGGATATGATGACTGTCTAAACTGATTACTTTACCTAACACGTGCAGAATATATATATATATATATATATATATATATATATATATATATATATATATATAAGTAATTAGCAACTAAGGTGCTCTTATATGCACTTATGAAATTACATATATATATATATATATATATATATATATATATATATATATATATATATATATATATATATATATATATATATATATATGTATATATATGTATATACATATATATATGTTATTTCATAAGTGCATATAAGAGCACCTTAGTCGCTAATTACTTGCAGGCATGACTGGGGAATTTGCGCGACCTATCGCCGAGATATGATATTCTTTTGTATGTAAGAACACAGTATATTTATAATCCCTGGTCATTCTCATTCAGACGCCAGGCGTGGCGCAGAGGCACAAAGTGTGACTATAAAATCGACTGATTGTGGGTTCGATCGCCACTCGAGGAAGTGAAATATTTATTTACATTTACATTTTCATTTCTTAGCTCTGGTGTCGAGGCAAAGCGTGGCGCTGAGTTCCGCCACTTAGCGCGCAATGCATCCAGAACTCGGCGGAAAGTGGAGAACGGAGTGTCTTAACACTAGGTTACCTCTGCCTACCCTGCTGTGTGCGGGAGACAGCGTGAAGCTGGTCATTCTCGCTTCATGAAGAAACTGTATGTCTAAAATAAAAGAAACAAGCTTACTTATTAAATAAAGAATAGTTATTATAATAAAAACTAAAAAGCACGCTTTACTTTATAGTTCATTTCTCCACAAAATTGAAAAAATTAACTATAAAGTAAAAAATATATTTTTGAATTAGAATCAAGAATAATATAGAAAAGTGAGGAGTGTTTTTAAGTGATTTATTGGCACTTTGCACTCTACTCTTTTTTGTTATATTAATTATTTTTTTTATTATTACTCTAATCTGAACCTTGTAACGTGAACATTCGAATTCAATGTAGCTGCCTAAAAAAATCCCACGTAATATCCAACCGCTGTAGTTTTGCAGGAATTATTAAATATACACACATACCCGGACTCTACGTCACAGCACAAACTGAGGCTTTATATTAATATTGCACTTTTCCGAGAACTTTTAGCGACCCAGAATCCAAAGCTTTGTCTTACTTGGTCAAGGACTTCAATCATTTAAATCGTATAAAATTCCGTTATTAAAAACTGCACAAAGAAATAACAAGTTATGAAATAACAGTGTTATATTACTCAACGGGAAACCGTTTATTTTTGTATACTGATATTGCTAGGCGTCGAGGATCCGATATTTATACATTATTATTATCCGATCCGATATTTAAACATATATTTTATAACTAGCCCTAGAGCAGTAGATCTGCTCGCGCGCGGAACCTTTAAAGAATCACTTTGTTGTCCGTCCGTTCGTCCGTCTGTCAAGTCCCTTTTTCTTAAATTTATATCATATACTTAGGTCTACACGAATATCAATTCTATACTCAAGCTTAACACAACTTAACGCTGTATCCCGCACACTACAGGGTAGGCAGAGGACTTTTATACAAATCTAGAAATTTTGTACGAAACCACGTCTTATAGCATTTAAAATTAATAAGTTTTTCATAGAAATAAAAGATTACAAACTTAAATTTTGTAGTTTATTATATAAAATGAGTGCTTATGGCCGCAAACTGAAGTTAAGTTAAGTTAACTTTAATAAGTTTTAAATAAACTTCATATTCTTCATGAATAGTTTCATACCCTACCATCCTAAAATTTGTACGGAAGCCTCGGTGGTAAAGTCCAACTCACACTTAACATGTTTGTTATAAAAACAAACAATACTTATTATTGTACATAATATTTATTACTATTATAGCTTCACTATGTATCCTGCATACAGCAGTGTGGGCAGAGGAACCTAGTGTTAGGACGCTCCCTTTACCACTTTCCTCCGAGTTCTGGAGGCATTGCGTGTTGAGTGTTGCAATTCAACGCAGAGCTTCGTCACCAGAGCGAAGAAATGAAAATATAAATGTAAATAAATTAAATAAGCTTTACGCTGTATCCCACACAAAGCAGGGTAGGCAAAGGGAACCTAGTAATGTAAATAAATATTTCATTTCCTCGAGTGGGGATCAAACCCGCAACCAGTCAATTTTACAGTCACACTTTGTGCCCCTGCGCCACTGGCCTGCCTGGACTGGCCTCAACGACTGTTATATTACTATAAAACCATTAAAAATATATAAAGCTTTTTCGGAGTGTTCTCCATTGGATATATCCTTTTAACGTTAAGACCATTAATCAATAGTACCACCACGCACTCTTTCTATGGAAAAATAATTAAATAATAAATAAATTGTTTTAGGTACTCCAAATTATTATGATGTTTAGAGCAAGCCTTATTCTCAGAAACTAACCGTAACTCATAATCCATTGAATTAAGATCCGA
This sequence comes from Heliconius sara, assembly GCA_917862395.2. NCBI lineage: Eukaryota > Metazoa > Arthropoda > Insecta > Lepidoptera > Nymphalidae > Heliconius > Heliconius sara. Next base: position 11,606 of record CAKJTV020000306.1, read on the forward strand.
ACCAGCTCTGGTGAAGTCCGGAACGTTCGTTTCTAAGTCTAACTAACTTTGGAACGAGATACTGGAACAAGTTTTATGGCATATGAGCGCAAAGTCTCGCTGAAAAGATAATTCGTGGCTATTGAACATCGTGTTGTTAAGGGACTTAACTACTTTATCAAGAATGTTATCTTGTGGCGATGTTTTGATACCTTTGTAACAAAAATATGTATCGGTCACTTCTAAATAGCTAACACCCCATAAAACCATAACTGAATTCGGATAATGCCCACGTTGTACTCTGTTAACTAATTAGAAAGCTTCTTTAGAGCTTTCCGCAAAAATATAGTCTTTTTGTTTATTAGAATATTGTATTGTTCTGTTAGAATATTATTGGATTTTTCAAAAACATGGATACTTAATTATATTATTGAGTAGCAAAATCTAGATAAATATTAAGAATTGAAAAAAAATGTGCGTTAGGTAATAGTATAGTATCAAGTCTTTTCATATAGACCACCAACTAAAAATATTTAGATTTTGCCTATGTAGACAAAAAAAATACATGTATTACTTACGCAGCATGGTATGCATACTGGTATGTATACTGGTATGTATACATGTAATAAAATCGTAATTTGTTTGCGTCAGCTGTCAGAAACGAATTTTCGGAGTTTCACAGGTATCGTCGGTGAAATCCCGTCAAACAGTCCAGCTCGTCGAAATTAAAAACAAACTGTCTGCCGCGTAACGAACTGGAACTTTCTGTTTTTATACCTCCCAAAATTCACAATAAATAGCTGCTGAACATTAATTTTTACTGCAAAATATTTTTTGTTCTTGTATATTTTATATTTTTAATATTCGTTCATATTTTTCGTGTTTGTTTGTGGGAATTATTTCCCTATAAAAATATTGATACTAGTGAGCGCGCGCAGCTTCGTCCGCTTATTTGCACCCTTAGTAGTGAATTTTAAAAAACCATGAAACATGTGTTCAATATTTTTAGAAGTCTGAATTTTAAATTTCATAAAAATCGGTGCCGATTTACAAAAAAATCCATGCAAACTTTCAACTCCCATTTCATCCCTTTGGGGTTAAAATTTTTCAAAAGCCCTTAATGGATATCCAGATTATAAAGATAAACTATCGAAATTTCACATTTCTACCTTCAGCGGTTACGTCTGGCTGTGCGTGCGTCATACCTCAGTCAGTCAGGAACATGTCCACCATCTATATATATGTATATATATATATATATATATATATATATATATATATATATATATATATATATAATTCACGCATAGCAAGGTAGGAAGAAGGTAGGTAACAACATTTGGTTTTCATTAAGACGCTACCGTTTTCCTTTTCCGCCAAATCCAAATTTTGAAGCCGTGATAAGTGGCGGAACTCAACATCGCGCTTAAGAAAAATAATTTTTAAAATAAATTTGGTATTTTTGTTACCAAGCATACGAAAGCTCTTCTAAATTTTAACTTCTATAAAATACATGTAACAAATTTGACGGCACTTTATTTGCTTTAGAAAACTACAAAACGTGTGAATTGCCACGCATCAAGAATCATTAATCTTCGGAAGAAATATATGGAAAGTTCGATAGCTGCATAAGAGACAAGTTCCATTTTACATTCGCTTAGTATAAAATCTTTGTATATAATAAAAAAAAACGGATAATTTTTGTAACAACGTAAAACTTATAAAAGGAAAGACTTCAAATAATATATTAACTTTTAAAATCCGACATTTTTGTGACTGACTCACTCAGAGCTTGAGTTTTATCCCCTGTGAACACAGAATTTGGCACTCATATGGATCTCCGATGTTTTGTCGATGAAGTCGAAAACGACGCATTACTCAACATTTAACTTGGCTCTCATTCAACAATTATATTTTTATGGGATTATTATAATTACAATAACATCATCATCTGATGCAGAAGTAATTAACAGAGTGCACATAATTATGCACGACTGATCAAATATCTGATTAACGGGTAAAAGCGCGTTATTGAGGTTTACCGAGCTGTGGACCTCCAAACATTAGCAGTTCATGAAGTTAGTGTTATCTTTTAAAATGGTTTGTTTTTATTTTATTTATTTTTTGAAATGATATTTTAAATATGAACAATTAGTAACATTTTAATTTTTTGTACAAAATTTTCTAAATTTTAATCTGCAAGTTCTTGCTAGTTCTTAGTGCTACTTGTTTTTGTTGGCTGTTTAAAAGCTCATTTAATAAATTCCCAAGAAATACATCTATACCTATATTTTTATTTTTATAAAGCGGAGCGGAGTTTGTCTGTTTGTTTGCTTAAACGCTAAGATCTCTGAATCTACCGATCCGATTTACTTTTGCCCGACTGCTAAGAAAGGGTTATGTTTTTCGCGCTCATCTTGTAAGTATGTATGTAATATTCTTTATTACCTCATATCTCCAGAACCGCTCAATGGATTTACATAATTGAGGTATCGTTAAATTCGTATTAGCAAGTGTTCCTAGATAGGTGACGTTAAAAAAAGAAATGGCGGCTGTGGGACGCCATTGGACTTAAAGAAAAAAAAATCGTTTCAAATACCATAATATGGGTATCAAATTCAAGAGGTCAAAACGAGGATTTCAAAAAGATATATCATGATTATCATTACCATAATGAATCCTAACAAAAAAGTGAAAAATAAAAAAATATTTATTTAAACAAAAACCCCGACTGCAGAAAACCAAAAAGAAAATAAACGAGCCCAATAGTTTATTTGACCTATAAGTAATTCTTCAATTAATAAAATCTTTACCAGGAACCCCGCATAATTTAAAGAGGTTTTTGTTTAAATAAATATTTTTTTTGTTTTGTTTAAAAGATGCATTCTATAGGAGTGCTACAGGCTATATAAAATAGTGGTGTAATACTTTAGTCCAAATCGTCCATCTTGCACGATTTTCTAAGAGGCACGGGTTCTAATCCCGCTACGTTTAAATTTTTATACGTTTTCTTAATAAATACCATAGAGCTCAGTCGTGCGCAGGGGCACAAAGTGTGACTATAAACCTGACTGGATTAATTTAATTCGGAACGCGACGAAGGCAACGACAAAAAGCATTGTGGAATATAATTTAAAGATGGCTTTGAAAGATAGGAACGCAGCAGTCACCTCTTCCACCATAGCGGTCATGCCCTTATCCTAGTGCAAAATTCCTCACATCGAAATCAATTACGATAAAAGTGTAGCATGTACTTATAATTATGTAATTAAATATATATTGTAATATGTAAAATTGTTAAATATATATATAAATATAAACACTCGCTTAACCTTAGATCTAAGTAAAATTTTGTAAAATAATGTAAAGATAAAAATATAATTTGCTTATTATAGATATTGATTGTATGTAAACGACAATGTAATTAATATATATGATAAGGATATTAGATATAATAATAAATTTAAAAAGTGTACGGACCAAGTGTCTGTAGTGTTAAGAAATAAAATAAAAAAAAAAAAAAAACCTGACTGGATGTGGGCTCAATCCCATTTCGAGGAGATGGAATTTACTAAAAATTATATTTTAATTTCTTCGCTCTAGTGTCGAGGCAAAGCTCGGCGTTGGGTTTAGCACTCAACGCACAATGCCTCCAGAATCCGGCACAAAGGGGAACGGAGTGTCTTAACATTTGGTTCCCTCTGTCTACCTTGCTGTGTGCGGTGCAGTGTATATATTGATTATATGTATTGATTATTATGATTATGTGTATATATATGTATTGATTCATTTTTTATCCAGTGACTAATAATTAAAAAATAAATTAACTTACTTTGTAACAAAGAAATACGTCAACTCTTATCATATAAAGAAATAACTTGTTACATTTACTAATTTAAATTTTGGTAAACTTATCAATCCCTATTCAACTGTGAGTCCACAAAGGTATCCTTGGATTTTTATATTCACATAGTTAATAGAACGTTGCGTCATAACTAGTGTCTTATTCGAATATGTAAACTTTACGACGTTATGTTACGCCTTATAATAAATAAATTTTTATTTTTATCAATTATTCTTGTGAAATTTGAAAATATTTCAAAGAAAAGTGTAATACAATAGAAGTTCAATTCAGTTCTTTGATAATGGTGCAAGCGTGATATTGAGCACAAATCTCTTCACTACAGTCACGTAAAACACCAAGTATTTTTTTTATTTATATATGTAATCAGGTAGTATATGTACAATATATGTATGTGTACGTCAAAAGAACAAAAGAGTTTTCCTTTTGTATTTCGCACACCGCAAGGCAGTGGAAACTTAGTTTTAAGATTTTCCCATTTTCCGCCCAATTCTGTAGGCATTGCGTGTTGAGTGGAGAAAGTCAGCGCAATGTTTTGCCTCAACACCAGGAACTAACTCCAACAACACCGGAATCGAGCTCACAACTTTACCGTCACGCGCTTGTGCGTCTGTGCCACGAGGCCAGTCGTGGCACAGACGCACAAGCAACCAATGATACAATAATTTTACTAAATCTTAATAAGTTTATGTAAATTATAATATGACGGCTTTATTTACTATTTCAGAATATCAAGTCAAACACATAAATAATGCAATCAACTTAACTAAATTACAACGTTCTCGGAGTTTGCAGTGGCAAGCTTCAACCGTATGAGGATTGCTGTCATACAAAACGATACTACGTATATCTATGTACATTGAATATACAGTATGCTCCACTTTCTGTATCGCGCTCAAAATATATAACAATATACACCTAAACAACTTTAAAACATACTGCCATACCTGTATCACACAGTGAACATCTTTTCACGATAACGAGCAAAACTTACGGTTCAACTTTGCTAGAAAATAAGCACAAAATCCTGCTTAGAATGTCGTATGATATATTTTGAAATTTATTTATATTTCAAAACTGAACTCTGCCAGTTTGTTAGAAATAACAAGCAATTATAATTTTGATAAAATTTTAAATGTTATCTTCGTATCTGAAAATATTTTAAAAGTTTTACGTACACGTAAACGTAGAGACAATTTTAACTTTTATAATAGGTTTATAAGCAACTTAAAATTCTATAAATAACTTAGTTGTTTGAATAATCGTTATTTTATATAAAAGTATCGTCTTATGAGGGAAAATAATCGTCATTAATATTTAATATTATAAAAAAATATATTATTTTCTTCTATTTTTCTCGTACATAAGGTTAATGCGGTCACTTGGCTTTTACAGCGACACCAGGTAGGATGGGAAGAAGATACTCTGTCCCTGTGAAATTGCAAGCACTACGTGGCTGCTTGAGAGGATTTCGTCGGCGGCGAGAGCGTTCTCGGTGGGACTCGACTCTACGCTTGTGGCTGGAAATTTTCCCCCCAGAAAGGTGCAGAAAACGTTCATAAAGAGTCTTGGGCGAAGGATTAGGAGGGGTGGTGCCCACCCCAGAAATTTTAGTAACAAAGTGGTGCCCACCCCAGAAATTTTAGTAACAAAAATTGCCCCGAAAACTTAAAAAAGGACGAAAGACCGAGAAGGACGAAGGAGAAGGAAGCCAGTGTCTCCATAATTCGCCGGAAAGCGAGGAACAGAGTGTCTTAACACTAGGTTCCCTCTGCCTACCCTGCTGTATGCGGGATACAGCGTGAAACTGATTTAGATTTTAAAGAAATGAAAGTTCAAATGTTTCAAATGATCAATAGGCATTTTTTTGTTACATTAATATATCACGTTAAGAAGGAACATAAAAAAAAATCTACAATAATAGACTGCCCATTTTACAATAAAAAAAGTAATTAATTTCTAATGTTAGTTTCACCACGTAATAATCTATTTGCCTAAACAGTATTTGTAGAAGGGCGCGACGTACGTGAAAAAAAGTACCTGGTATTTTCAATTTTTTTAAAGTGTTATTCCACACTCGAACCCGCGCCTCCTGCAAATCAACTTGGTTGGTTCGAGTCCCACTACGTTAAAATTTTTTCTACGTTTCCTAAATAAGTACTTGGGGTTTTTCGCACATATGGAACTCCACCACAACGTTGAAGCGGTCTGGAATTCGTCCCAGCTCACCACATTGTATCGACGTTGTAAATTGACGTTGTTTATTTAAAATAAAAATATTTTGTAACCCAACTGTTATCGTTATTTATTGCGCAACGACAGGTTCCATTCCCAGTCAAGGAATGAAATATTTCATATTTCAAGTGTGGAAACAGATTGTCTTAAAATTAGACTCCCATGTTCCATGTACCTAACCTACTATGTGCGTGAAGCTAAAAAAAGTATAACAATATACTATATTTATTAATATAAATAAAAAGATAATTACAGATCATATTTCAATTTCGCGTTACATTCAACAGTAGTTACTTTAGTTTTATTCAAAGCCTGTGAAATGTTGAAGCAGACCGCTCTACTCTAGGCTAGTCAATTTTTCCAATAGAATGTGATGAGTTCCGTCAATATCGGTACACGTTGAAAAGCGCCGGTTGCATAATATATAAAACTCCATATTCCAATAAAAGTACCTCAGAGTAGTCTTTCCATTCACTTATAGAAGTTGAATTTTCCCTACTTTATACAATATATACTTATATATTGTACTGTTAGTGTTTGTACTTTTCTGTAACATAAATGTGTTAAATATTTTAATTTGTACAATTATTAAAAGCAAATTTATATATATATATATATTTATATATATATATATATATATATATATATATATATATATATATATATATATAACTGCAACTATGGTTCCAGATATCATCGTTACATCACCTTCCACATCATCTTTAAAAACAGTCAAGAAGCACTGATACTGGAAAACGAAATTGTCTTAATGGGAACGGGATGTCCTATAACGCTACGTACCCAGGTTCCTTCTGCGTACCCCGCTATATAGCGTGAAGCTAAAAAAAATAATATCTCTTTCCTGTCTCTTGAATGCTTATTTAAGTAGATAATAAATAATTTTTCTATTCTGATAAGACTAAACTCGTCTCAGCCATGTCACCTATATCAATTTATTTTTTAATTGTTATACTTAGTCATTAAAACTTTGAAAACTTTTGTAATTCTATCATATAAAGCAGTCCAAAAATGTAAACACAGCGATGTAACGAGGCAGATGTGATTAACAACTTGAGAGTTTCGAATTCGTTATAACTTTGGGAAGCAAATGAGACGAGGTGGACTTTGCGGATTTGTAAATGTTCAACATTAATAAGAACTCATCGTTAATTACACTTCGAGATGGCAGTAGGCGACGATTTGAGGATTTTATTGTTACTTACGGTTAAAGACATTTATTTTCTCAAAAGATTTACATATAAATCGCTTACAGAGAAAATTACAAAAAACATTAAGTAACAAATTTATATATCGAATAGGCGTACACAATAATAAGGTAAAATTTACAATAACCTAATATATGTTTACAATAACCTAATAATATCCCTACAATGCAAACAAGTATGAATACTTTGTGATGTGAGGGTAGCTTAAGAAATTAATAGTAAAAACCATAGCAAATGTACAAACTAATGTTACTAAGGTAGGTGACACATTAAAAGTTTTAATATAAAAATTAATACAAAAACATCAATTTATTTAAAAATTAATTGATGTTTTTAGATTTCGTTTATTTATTTAATGTGGTTTTATTTTTTTTTTGGTTTAAATGCTATATTTTATAACACTTATAAAATAATCATTTACTTATACTATTTACATTATCCTTATTATATTTTCTTATGCTTAGTATCTTATTAGGTGGAGTTTTTTTACTAAGTGTAGCATTGTGTTGTAATAAATACATATTTTAGTTATGAACACTGTTATGTTTTGTATTAAATATATTTTATGAGAAATCCTTTAAAATATGGCTTTTTAGTCTTTTTTTAAAACTATAAAATATTTTTATATCTTTTATGTCCTTGGGCAAATTATTGTAGGTGTGGGCTCCTTCGAACAAAATACTTTTCTTGCCGTAGTTTGTCCTCGATGTCCCTAAGCATATGTTATCAGCACTTCTGGTCATTCTTTTATGTAAATTAATTCTTTTCGTGAAAGTTATTTGAGAGTGTATATCTTTTGTTAGTATTTTTCTAATATGAATGCAAGTATTATATTTATATATTTGGGTTAGATTCATTAATTTCGTTTCATTATAGATTTTAGCTGTAGGAGTAAAATAATTATATTTAAAGAGACTCTTGATAAGTTTATTTTGTATAGTTTGTAACTTTTGTAGGTTAGTTTTAGCTGTTGAACCCCAAATTTCAATTAGATAGTCCATATGTGGTTTGGCTAGCGAATTATAGATAGTATAACATACATTTTTCGGAAGGCATCGTACTATACGTCGCACAGCTCCTAGTATTGATTGTAGTTTTTTACGAGCTTTATCGATATGGGGTATCCACGTTAGCTGATTATCTAGGATTAAGCCTAGATATTCTTGTGTATTGGCCCTAGTTATTGGTATTCCATTGATTGTAAGTGGTTTGAAGTTACCTATTTTTTTTATTTTTCGCAGCAAAAATTATATAATTAGTTTTAGATGTATTAATAGTTAATAAATTACTTTTAAGCCAGTTATTCAAAATATTTAAATCTTGTTGAGCGTCACAAATTACAGCATCTATCGAATGTCCATAGTAAAATAAACTGGTATCATCAGCATACAAGGTAATATCTCCTTTCAGTCCGATCTCATTTACATTATTTATGTAAATAAGAAATAGCAACGGACCCAAGATTGAACCCTGTGGAACGCCAAAAGTGATCATTTGGGGCTTACTTTGATGATTATCTAGTTGAACAATTTGCGACCTTTTTGTCAGGTATGAATTTAATATTTGATAAGCTTTGTCCCTAATACCCAATGCCTCTAACTTCAACAAAAGAATTTTATGGCTTACTGTGTCGAATGCTTTTTTTAAATCAATGAATATTCCTAAGGCTATTTTCTTTTTATCTATGTTAAGTCTTATATTTGTAACTAGATCGACAGCAGCTGACACAGTATTCGATTTAGGTCTGAAGCCGTATTGTTTTTCGTAAAGATACCCAATAGAATTAAGAAATTTGCTAAGCCGGCTATGTATAGCTTTTTCTAGAATTTTTGACATCACTGGGAGCACTGAGATAGGACGGTAATTGCTAGGATCAATTTTGTTACCTGATTTAAAAATAGGGCGAACTTTAGCGATTTTCAGTGTGTCGGGGAAGTATCCCTCAGCTAAACATGTATTGAAACAGTTTACTAAGCTCTGTGCTAAAACGTTTTTTAAGGATTTAATAGTTTTAGTAGTAATTCCATCTACTCCTGAGCTGGTATTTGCGTCAAGACTATTTATAATATTTAAGAGTTCTCGTGTTGTGATGGGTTCCAATTGTGTTAATTGTTTGTCTTCAGCTATTGTGCACTTTGGAATTGTATATGTTAAATTATCATGAAATTTTTGCGGTATTTTATTGGCGAGGTCACTACCTATAGTGGAGAAAAACAAATTAAAGTAATTACAAATTTCTTCAATATCAGTCAGTATAGTAGATGTTGATTGTAGTTTTGATGGTATGTGAGTGTTATCTAATTTATTGGAAATTAAGTCATTAATAAGTTGCCACATTTTTAAAGGATTCCTTTGACAATTATTGAACTTTTTGCAATAATATTGATATTTTGCTGATTGTATGTTCTTGAATACCGTGTTACTATGTTGCTTAAACTCCTTCAATAGCTCTTCGTCATCCGGAGCTTGCTTTAACTCATGCCATAGTAGATTTTTTTTATTTATTAATGTGATTATATCGCTATTTATCCATTCTTTACAAGGTAGATTTAATATCTTTGTTTTAATTATTTTATTGCTAGAAATTTGGTGTTTTAATAAGGCTTCTAACTCTTCATATTTTGTAATCTTGATTTTGCCAATAACATTTTCCACTGACTTTACGAGATTCATGTAGTTTAATGTTTCATATTGACGTCTTTTTATACTCTCTGGTTCAATTTTCTTAATCTCGAGATACAATTGTTTGTGGTCAGATAAAGCGGATTCAATGACAGCTAGGTGAAAAGTGTTTGTAGTTAAATTGGTACTCACGTGGTCTAAGATTGTTTTAGAAGATGATGTTTCACGGGTACAATATGCATTATTGATTTTATTGAGGATTTTAATATTATTTTCCTGGAGGATTTCTTTGTAGTCCCGAACTGATTTTTCTTTGTTGAGTAGATTTAAATTAAAATCGCCAAACACAACAACACGATTATGTTTGTCAAGAAATTGATTGTATTTTTCAAGAAATTCATGATGACTAGCCATTGGTTGTTTATAGACTACTCCAACGTCAAGGGAAAGCGATTCTAAATGAACCCATAGAAAATGATTGCCTTCATCATATTTCTCGTGCAATAAGTTATGCTTGATATTGTTGTGCACGTAGACAGACACACCACCACCCCTTGCATCCGTCCTGAAGTTAAAATAGTGCGTATAGTTTGGAAGTCTAAGTCTATTTCCTTGAGCCTCATCCCTAATCCAAGTCTCAGTAAGAACTATGACATGAATAGTAGTTTGAAAAGATTCAATAACACATCTTAATTCTTCTAGTTTGCCAGGCTTTACTAAACTTCTTATATTAGCGTAAAGAAATTTTAAAGTCTTGTTAGTAATAGTTACTTCATTATATGAGTTACAAATTTCATGTGTTATGTAGTTATGGTCTTTATTATGTGTTGTAATTTCTCTTTTGTTTAGTTTTTTGGCTGCTGTTGTATAATTTTTGGATTTCCTTTTATGTATTTTATGATTAAATTATTTTCTCCATTTTCTCTACGGTGACGCAATTCGTCTCGCAAATTTGACATGGTTTGCCTTTGGCTCGGGGTTTGATCTGAATAAATTCTGTAGAATTAGACTTGGAAAGTTTCTTATTTCGGTACATTGAATACGTTATATGTGAAGAAAAAAGAAATATATAAAGGAAAAACATTAATATATGAATAATTTATAAATACCATAGTTGGACAGTTGAAATGTCACTGAGTAAATAGCATAGATAAAAAATCGTTTTTATCTTTTCTATTTCTATTGAAAAGTTAGCACTACTAATAGTACTAATTTATTGGTTTTAAAAAAGTAAATAGAGATAAAACAGATAAAAAAATTGTTTAAAAAAGTATATAATATATTATGGCTTGTTTATAACAAGATTTTTTTCCTTAAAAAACCTTGAACATCATATCGTAATCCATACAATTGGCCGTGACACATAAAGAACTTATATTAACATTTTAAATTTTTATACGCTGATAGAAAAGTATTCTATTTGAATATTTTTAGCATTTTTATTATAAGAGGCGAGTCACGACTCGCGCACTAGTAAAAGCGTGTAATTGTAAACGCGGCAGGTTGTCGATACCATTCCCACTCGAGGAAATGAAATGTTTAATATTTTCATTTCTTCACTCTGGTGTAAAGACAAAGCGCGGCGTTGAGTTCCGTCACTCAACATGCAATGTATCCAGAATTCTGATCACTAGGCTCCCTCTGCCTACCCTGCTAAACGGGATAGAGCGTGAATCTAAAAAAAAAGATTACAAAATTTATGCTAATTTTAATACATTGTTATATTCTTCAAAAAGTAACAATCGTTGCTTGAGAACGTCGTCTTTTGTTATTTTCTTTCACAGCAATGTTCTACTTTCAAAGTCACTTCGTCTAACACTTGAATATGATTCC
>CAKJTV020000308.1:0-13666 GCA_917862395.2 Heliconius sara
ATAATTTGTTTTAATTTTTTAAGAGTTTTTGTTGAAAAATATAAAGTTTTATGTTTCGAGCTATGTAATTTACATATTTTAATATTGTTAGTTAATATTCTTTCTTTGATAGGATGTTAAAATATATATTTACATCACCAGCGAAGTATTATATTATAATGTTATCAGTGTGAAAGAAAACTGCTGTTGTTTTGTTTGTAAAAGCTTGTGTTAATAAAGTTTTTCTTTTTATTTATTTTTACTTTTTAGTTATCACATAATAGATATATGTCTTTTCATCCCTTATTTGATAATATATATTGTAGGAATACATTGAACTTGGGTATTCTGCTCCGTTGGGGCAGGTCATCCACACTAAACGTTTATAAAAAAAATTAGCTCAATTTGGTGAAGATCGAATAGAGCAAGAACTCTATCCGAACTAACATAAATTTAGGCCGGCAAATTAAATAAAAGTTTGTAAAATGCCCGTGGGGCCGCTGTGGCGCAGCGGCAGAGTCTCAGAGTCTCCGATTGTAAATACTATAGTTGCATGTTAAGTCTCCATCCGGGGGAATGAAATATTTTTATATTCTCGCTAGTTACAAGTGAAAGCAAGGTTCACCGCTCAACACAACATCGTAAATGCTTAACACTAGGTTCTGTCTTTATACGGGATGGACGCCAAAAAATCTAACAATATGTTTTTTTTTCCATCAGGCTTCAGTCCGTTGTCTCGGCTACCGCGGTCGGTTCCTCGAGATCGGTAAATTCGACGTCAGTAACAACACTCCCATCGGCATGCACTTCTTCCTGAAGGAGACCTCCTTCCATGGCATTATGTTGGACTACATATTCGACCATAGCTACGAGTTCAGAAGGGTATCTTAATTTTCTATTATGTTTTAAATATTATCATAACAATAATGTAAATTCCCATTTTCTATTATTTTTCAAAACTTACCTACTTATCTCCAATTTGTATTTTAATTGACATAGAAAATTAGTTAGTCTAAAATTTTTATTAGATTTCTAATACTAATTTAGAGACGTTATGACTATATTAATACGAGCACCGAGGAAGTTACGATAAAATTCACCAAGGATGAAGTGATACGCGCAATTAAAAATGTCGATCTCAAAAAGGCGCCTGGGTACGACCTCATTACTGGCAGACTACTAAGAGAACTACCAAAATCTTGTCTAAAACTACTTACGTCTATCTACAACTCTATGAGTAGGTTAAACTTTTTCCACCACAATGGAAAGTTGCCCAAATAATAATGATTCCAAAACCTGACAAAAATCTTGAAGATCCTAAGTCCTATAGGCCTATCAGCTTACTATCTATCGCTTCGAAGGTATACGAGTCTCTCTTACTGTCTCGCTTACTTCCGATCATAAAGGAAAGACGACTTATACCAGATCATCAATTTGGATTTAGGCAACAACACTCCACTGTTGATCAGGTTCACAGACTAACAGAAAAAATAACGACCGCTTTCGAAGCTAAAAAGTACTGTGTAGCTGCCTTTTTGGACTTCCCAGGCTTTCGATTGAGTGTGGCATGAAGGCCTGTTGTACAAAATTAAAGCATCAATGCCCAATAATATATTTAAAATCATCCAGTCCTTTTTAACTCACCGCCACTTTATGGTCAAAGTAGGAGATACTTTGTCTAGCCTCTGCCCAATATTGGCGGGCGTACCACAGGGAAGTGTTATCGGTCCTATTCTTTATCTGCTTTACACCTCAGACTTACCCACCTGTGCGGCAATCACAACTGGAACTTTTGCAGATGACACCGCAGTATTATCTATACAGAGTGACCCAGTAATGGCTTCAAATATATTGCAATCTGGTCTAGATAATATAACAACCTGGCTTAAGAAATGGAGCATCAAAGCTAATGAAAATAAGTCTGTGCAGGTCACTGTCGCCCTCAGAAAAAGGACATGTCCCTTAGTCAAAACCAACAATATTGAAATTCCTCAAGCAGATCATGTACGATATCTGGGCCTACACTTGGACAAACGTCTTACATGGCAGAGATATATATTCAATAAAAGGAAACAACTTGGCTTGCAACTAAGAAAGCTCTATTGGCTCATAGATTGTAAATCCCAACTATCTTTAGAAAATAAATTATTATTATATAAAGCTATACTAAAACCAGTTTGGACCTACGGAATACAACTGTGGGGAACAGCTTCCCATTTCAACTTTGAAATCATCCAAAGATTCCAAAATAAAATACTAACGCCCCATGGTTTGTGACCAACAAACAACTGCGCAAAGATTTAGCAATGCCTACAGTAAGAGACGAAATAGTGAAATTCACTAAAACATACAAAAAAAGAAAATTAAACCACCCAAACGCACTTGCCCAAAAGCTTATGGACGATATAAAATTCCAACTCCGAATTAAGCAAGAGATTCCCCAAGACACGCTGCAATAAAAGCAAGAAATATTTTTTTTTTAAGTAGGAACCAAATTCTTGACATACCTACCGCTGAATATCCCATATTGGCGACAGATTGCAGTACGAAAAAAAAAAAAGAAAAAAAAAATGACGATATTAAAAACTAACCTGATTAACTTATTGTGTCGTAGTATAGTAGAATATGGAAAAGTATCCAATTATAAACACAGTTGTTATGGGTTCGATTCCATTTCAAACTACTGTGAATTTTATGAATTTTATATTCTCGTGCAGACAAAGAGTGCGTGCAAAAATAAACACAATGTTTTGAAAATAGAAGAGAAAGTTGGAAACGAAGTTCCTAAAAACTAATTACCTATTTAACCTCATTAGGTTCCATTTACTATCAAAATTTTTTTACAAATCATATTTTATTTAAACAGAGTCTCCAAGACCTTCTCCTCTCGGGCATTGAGAGTGGTGCCGTGCGCCCTCTAACCTACTGCACTTTCGAAAGGGATCAAGTGGAGGCTGCTTTCAGGTACATGGCTGCTGGAAAACATATTGGAAAGGTAATAATTAAGATTTTTTATTCTGTTGTTTTAGATTTAGATCCTCTCGCCCGTCAACAGTCTAGATGTAAACAAAATATTAGTTTTGGAGACAAAGTAACTAACTATCCTCTCGCCCGTCAACAGTCTAAACAGTATAGACGTGTGTCACACGGTCCTCATTCTCAATTTTAAATTCATAATTCGACTGTCAATCGCTGCTTTGTACCAGGGCGCTTATAAAACAAGAGGGATGTCTCAAATTGCATTTTAAGTAGGACGGCACTATTTTTAGACAAGGATCATCATATTTTATAAGTCCCTACTTTCATTTTTTATGGTGGCGTTAGCTACAGAACGGCGTTATGCGACAAGCTTTAATAGCCACTAATTGATTTGTGCAACTGACACGCCCTTACTAGAATAATCTCCCGACGGCAATATAAATTAGGCATACTTTTATTTTATGTTTCTAATAAATAAATAACAGACGTAATTATGTCAGTTTCTCGCCCACCCCCTTGAAGTCTTCTACAAGCTCGCAAATTAATTCTATGCCAGACCTTCCCGAATCAGTGCTTCTCAATCAAAGATCCGATTATATCGGACAATCGCCCAAATTAATGAATGTTTTAACGATAGAAACACGAAACGGACGCTAGAATCTAGACCAACATCCTATACATTGTTCTGGCGTTATGACAGAAAATGCCAAACATTGATTTTGCTTAAATTTGAAGTCAGGCAAACTTACAACTCGAATCAATTACAAATCAATGTCATGTATCTCAAACCAAAATATGGAAATTCAAAATAGTATTGAATTCTTATCGTGCAAGTACGACAACTTGTTGGCTGCATACCATACACTAGAATCAGAAAATCTGGCCTATAAAAGACGTGTCGAACTTCTGGAAAGTAAGTTAGACCAGCATGAACGAGTCACAAAACTTTCAACAGTGGAAATTAAAAATATCCCATTCTCGCAAAGCGAAAACACTACCAATCTAATTGAACTAGTTAAAACAATTGGTGAAACGATACAATATCCGGTACTAGACTCAGATATATTCCATATTCATCGGGTTAAAACCAAACACGCACCTGGTGGCATAATTGTTGCGAGATTTACATCTCAAATTACAAAGGAAAATTTTCTTAAAGCAAATAGAATTTACAATAAAGAAAATAAAGATAAGAAGCTCTCGACAAATATTATCTCTTTGGCACATCCACCCCGACCTATATATATCTCTGAATCTCTAACACCTAGAAATAGACACCTCCACTATCTTGCTCGCCAGTTTAGTAAGAAGTACCACTATGAGAACTGCTGGACTTCAAATGGAAGAGTGTACCTAAAACAAAAGGAGAATTCGTCTAGGATTTTGATTGAAAAAGAAGAGGATCTCTCTGTGTTGGTGTCTAAGTGACTATATGGCATTTTAAAAGTGGCAGTGGTAGTTAATTTTAGATATAAGAACATTAAGTTAGAAACATATGTTTGTTTTATGATATTTGCATTCTTCTTACACAACATTTACACACATTGTACAACATGTTTTGACATAAACTCATCATCACAACGCAATTGTATTTACTATACTCAAAATACATATACTATTTATATACTGAACCAAAAACACTATACAAATATTTATTATTTAATTATTGCAACCTACCTATGTGTACAGCAACTTTATTTCCTCATTTATAAAACCATTCATACCTTCAACTATACTTTCAAATATTACAAAGTGATTTTCTTATCATATTTAGAGTTTTCAGGGATTTATTTTGTGTTTAATTTATTCATCTCGCGAATATCTTATTCCCCAAAGCCTCTGTTGTTCTTTCCACACACACTTAATTATGGTTACTTTTTTTTTTTTTTTGTTATTTTACAAAGTTATTTACACTTTTTCTACTCCATTTGTTTTAAAAATTTATAATCTAAATTCGATTGTCATTTGAATAAACTAAATAAACAAATTGATTCACTCACTGTAGCAGAGTTTGGACTTTGCAACATTGATGATAGTTCAAAGCTAATTCAAAGTACAGAGCGTACTCTCAAAGTTATATCACAAAATATAAGAAGTATCTCGCGTAATTTTGATTCATTTCATTCACTATTAATACGGTCTAAAGTTGATTGGGATATTATAGTTTTGACTGAGTGCTGGCTCATGTCGTCTCATTTGGTACCCCTCCTAGATAGTTATAGCTCGGTTGTTACTATGCGCAATTTAAGCCAAAATGAGGGAGTCACTATTTACTATAAAGAAAATTTGAATGTAGTCCCTAATGAGCCAGTGCTCTGTGACGCGAATTGTCTATCTTTAGTAATTAATAGCAACACAGTCATCATTGCTATATACAGACCACCTGCTATTAGAGATACTTCAGAATTTTTCAAATCTTTAGATCAATTACTAAAAAATTACTCGAAATTTCAAAATATTATTTTAGCAGGTGATATTAATATCAATATTAGTATAGATAACGACGACTCTCGTTCCCAAACTTATTTGGAGCTGCTTGCGATGCACGGTATGCTTCCTGCACATCGCTTACCAACACGTATAAAAACTTGTTTGGACCATGTTGTCCTTAAAACATGCCTACCTGCATATTGCTTCGTGGCTGAAACCTCTGTTACGGATCATGACACAGTTATGTTGTTTCTTAAAATCAACCTTAAAAATGCGCCTAAAATTAAATCTACTAAGATTATTAATTATAAAAATCTTGATCCTTCTATAAAATCCCTCGATTTTTCTCCCTTGTATACTTACAGTGACGTTAATCTAGCAACAGATTTTCTTCTCTCTAAAATTAGTAATGAATTGGCCTCACATACACAAGTAGTAAAGCCCTCGTGTCGGAAAATGACTCAAGCCATGGATGACTCCTGGGCTTTTACGCTGTCTTAAAAATCGTGATAAACTCCATCAAAAGTCGAAAAAACATCCAGAAAATGAAATACTTACGATAACCTTCAAAAGGTATAGAAACTTTTGCAGTAGCTTATTAAAAAAAATTAAACGAGACTATGACGGTAATAGGCTTGCTAATGCGCCTAATAATAAAAAACTTTGGGAAGTTATTACATCCATAACTCACACCCATAAACATCAAACTAAAGCAATCGACCTAGTTGATCCTAAATTACCTCAAGCCTCCATTGATTCTATTAATAGATTTTTTGTTAATACGGGAAAGGATATAGCAGCGAATATACCAATAAAGTATCCCATTAGCAAAGTACTCAAGGATCTAAGAACTAACCCTCAGTCCTTTGGTCTTATTCCGGTAGATGATAAAGAAATAAAATCGCTTATAAATAATCTCAAAAATGACTGTGCTGTTGGTCGAGATGGGATATCCAGTTTGTTTATAAAGCGCTATGCTGAAGTCCTAACACCTACACTTACTTTTCTATGTAACCTCTCTTTTGAAGCTGGTGTTTTCCCTGCGGAATTCAAGCGAGCTGAGATTATTCCTATTCATAAAATGGGTAACAAGGACCGTGTCACTAACTATAGACCTATTTCTATACTTACTTCATTCTCAAAAATTCTAGAACGCTGTATAAACACACGTATTATAAATTATTTGGAAAAAAATTGTCTTCTTTCTAACTCTCAATTTGGTTTTAGACTCCAAAGGTCTACAAGTGACGCCGTTCTTGAGCTGACTAACTTTATAGTGACAAATATGGACAGCAAAAGAAAAGTTTTAGTTGTGTTTTTGGATTTGGCCAAGGCTTTCGACAATGTCTCAGTACCTATACTCATTGGTAAACTTGAACGTCTTGGGGTACGTGGCACACCCCTGAACCTCCTAACAGATTATTTAACAAATAGGTACCAAAGAGTTAGGGTTGATAATTTGGTTAGTGGGGATCTCTTGGTTGATCGCGGAATTCCCCAGGGCAGTATATTGGGGCCTACTCTCTTTCTCACTTATGTCAACGATCTATGTGACTTACAACTCAAAAATGGAAAAATCATCGCATTTGCTGATGATACTGCGTTACTTTTTAGTGCCAATTCTTGGGACGAAGTTTACGAATCTGCCGAAATAGGGCTAAACTCTGTCTCTCTTTGGCTGGACAAAAATGAACTAAAACTTAATGTGAATAAGACAAAGTATATTCATTTCTCGATCTCGGTAAATCCCAAAATTGTACTGCCTCCATTAGTAATTCATTCTTGTAACATTTCTTACATTAATAACTGCTCGTGCCCATCCTTGGATAATGTTAGTGTGATTAAATATTTGGGAGTCTTAATAGACAGCACACTTAGTTTCAAATATCATATAGAAAAGCTTGCAGAGAGAACTCGCAAACTAACTTATGTTTTTAGGAAATTAAGAAACGTTGCAAATCCTTCAGTCCTAAGAACGGTTTATTGTGCCCTATGTCAATCTATACTTTCCTACTGCATTACATCGTGGGGTGGCGTTTCTAAATCCATTCTAATGACGATTGAACGTGCTCAAAGATCTGTTCTGAAAACTGGATACTCACTTCCTTTCCAATATCCAACTTCGGCTTTATACAAACACTGCAATGTCCTAACTGTTCGTCAATTGTTTGTATTATATATAATCCTAAAGAAGCACTCTGTAACTGTCTATGATTCCAAAAGTACAATGGAATCCAGAAGAAAAAAAATGTTTGTCCCTTGAACAATTTTAAAACAAGTTTTTCACATAAGTTCTATCCATTCCTTGGAGATTTTTTATATAATAAAGTAAATATGTACTTATCCATATATTCTGTACCTAAAAATAAATGTAAAAAGCTTGTTACGGAATGGCTCAAATGCTGTAACTATGATGAAACTGAAAATTTATTCATAATTCCTAAATAATATATAGACACATACATAGATATTGACACACTCACATACTCACACAATCACATACATGCTTACACGCTCACATACACACGCACACACATTCATGCACTCACTCTCTTGCTCACACACATACTAATATATAAGTTTAAATCAATTATAAATACTACGATTAGTCTAAGGTCTATACTGTTAATATTTTTCTCTATCCGAAACCACTCTCGTTGTAGATTATGAATGGGTGAGTGCCTGGTGATCTGTAAAACAGGCATATACCCAGTATGGACACCAGTCTCTCACATTAGCTTTTTATTGTTCACTTCTGGTTTCTTTGTCTAAAGTGTATCTAATATGACCAAGCTTTGTGAGATGAAAATAAAGATTTATTATTATTATTATTATTATTAACTACTAAATATAACTAAATTTGATTTGTAGCCGTAGAGCTTGGTTTAGTTATTATAAAAATAAAAAAAATTGACAAGTCGTGGCGCAGTGGCTCAAACGTGCGACTGTAAGGGCGATAGATAGCATATGGGTTCAATTTTCACTCAATAAAATGAAATAATGAATATTTTATTTCATCGCTCCGATAGCGAGGCAATTTCTGATAGAAAATTCAGTGGAAATAGGGAACGGCGTGCACGTGCGTTATAGCGGGTTACAGCGTGATGCTAATAAAAAAATATTAAACCCAGTCAGATAATTGATGACTAAAATGACTGCCAAAATTGCAACCAGCAGTGACTTGAACTTATTAAGATTTTTAACTTTTAGGTAATTATAAAGATTCGTGAAGAAGAACGCTCCCACCGTCCGGTGATAGCTGCCAGTGCGCCAGTCGCGGCTCTGCCTAGGTAATATAATTCTTACATCAATACTTTTTTGGAGTAAACGCGACAAATTGTGGGTTCGATTTCTTTCTCGAGGAAATGAAATATTTAAAATTTTCATTTCTTCGCTCTGTATCATTGCCTCCAGAATTCGGCGGAATATCAGCTTGAAACTAGGCACTCTTTGCCTACCTTGTTACATCAGTTCAATCAATTTGATTTTATAAATTAAATATAATAACTATATAATTGGGTCACTATGAAAGTCTAAATAAAATATTTTGTTTCGAGACATTTTGTAGGAATTCAACACCGCGTTTTCTCTACCAGAGAAACGCGTTGTTGAGAAATGAAAACAATTCAAATATTCCTAAATATTCCCCCAGCTTAGGATTAAACCCAAAAACTTCGTATTCACAGTGTTTTAGAACTACATTTTTTCTTAAATTAAAATAATTTTTTTTTTCTTGTTTTAATAGGTACATGTGCAGCGATGAACTGGTGTACATAATAGTGGGAGGTCTGGGAGGTTTCGGTCTGGAACTGGCCGATTGGCTCATATTGAGAGGTGCCAGGAAAGTACTATTGACTTCGAGAAAGGGCATCTCTAATGGATACCAAGCATTTAGGATTAGGTAAGTTGTTGTTTTATACCGACTTCAGTGAATGGAGGAGGTATTCAATTCGATATTTTTATGTTTGTTACCTTAGGACTTTTAACTGGGTGTAACGATTTTGAGGTTTTTTTTTAATTTGAAAGCTGGTATATACATATTTTAATATCTATTAAAAAGAGACGATATAACAAGTTTTTATAGCATACAAGTATATAATTTTAGTTTAAAAGAGACGCGGGTAAAGTAAGAATTTATATGAAATTTCAATTTCAATAAGCTTATAGAAGGAATAAAAGTACTTAGCATAATAAAGGGATGCTCTTCCACAGTGGGCTTTAAAATCGATCGTTTAGTTATTATAATACCACGTATGAATAAATCTTTTCAAAACAGAAAAATATTATATTTAAAACGTCTTTTCTATAGATATATTTTTATACTACTATATAAATACTTTTTTTAGGGCCTGGGCTGGTTACGGAGCTAAAGTAGAAATCTCGACTCACGATATCACAACCGAAGAGGGATGTGAAGCAATGCTTAACATGGCCAACGCGATGGGACAAGTAGAGGCGATATTCAACTTGGCTGTCGTCCTGAAAGATTCCCTTTTCCAAAACCAGACACCAGAAACGTTCAGAACTTCGTTCGCTCCTAAAGCTCTGGCCACAATGAACTTGGATAAGCTTTCCAGAAAACTTTGTCCGAAATTGAAGTAAGTTTTGCATATAAATATTAAAATCTTAAAAATCTGTAAAGTTCATAATTATTTCAATTGCTGTATAGACAGCGGCACAGAGTGTGACTGTTTTTACTGTTTTTACGGTCGCAGGTTCTATTCCCACTTGGAGAAATAAATTATTTTCTTTTTTCGATCAGTCGAATTACAGCCTTCGCGTTTATAGTCAGACGGTATTCTACTGCACCATGACTCGATGCCGGCATTATTACAAATAAACTTTATTTCTGACTTTTGGTCTGTATCATTTTTGTTAGTATATATTTGCTTAACTTATATTTAAATTTTTTAAAAAATCAGCTTCACGCTGTATCCCGCACACAGCAGAGTAAGCAGAGGGAACATAGTGTTAAGACACTCCGTTCACCACTTTCCGCTAAAATTTTCGAGGCATTGCTTGTTGAGTGGCGGAACTCAACCTAGCTTTTGCCTTGGTGCCAGAGCGAAGAAATGGGAATATTAAGAAATAATTTTTAATTTATGTTATATATATAATTCTTTTTTATTTTTAATAAATAAATATTAATATTTGTTTAAAAGGGACTTCGTGATATTCTCCTCCGTATCCTGCGGTCGTGGTAATGCGGGACAGACGAACTACGGTTTCTCTAACTCGGTGATGGAAAGAATCTGCGAATGGAGGAAGCAGCTTGGTCTCCCAGCACTCGCCGTTCAATGGGGAGCTGTTGGTGATGTGAGTCAAATTTTCAAATTCAAATAATTTTATTCAAAATAAGAAGTGAGTATATCGATACAGTTAGTATATCGATACAGTTAGTCATACCCTACTTATAAAAAAATTGGAACTAAACATCACTGGCATGGCCTTAAATATGTTTAAGTCTTTTTTACATAATAGATTTCAGGTAGTGAAAATGGGTAATAACAAATATCAAAGTAGTACTGTTCATGTAAATTACGGAGTTCCACAGGGCTCAATATTAGGCCCACTACTGTTTTTAATCTATATAAATAATATCACTGAAATTGGGCTAAATGGGCATCTAACACTCTATGCGGATGACACCTGTTTATTTTACTTTGGATCATCTATGGCCACTATAACTGCACAAGCTCAAGAAGACTTAAACAAGCTATATACATGGTTTCAATATAATCTTCTATCTATAAATATCTCTAAAAAATGTTATATAATTTTTAAAGCTAAAAATAAGCCTATTTCCTTGTACAAACCGCTCGTTATTAATAATCTCCCAATAAAACAAAAAACCTCTGAAAAATACATAGGAATAATTATGGATAGCACATTGTCATGGAACGCACATTTGAACCTTATATTAAATAAAATCTCGGCGGTCCTGGGATCGCTACGTAACATTGTAAGGTGTATACCGCGTAGAATGCGATACGTCATTTATAATACGCTAGTCAAGCCACATTTGCTATATCTGGTTGAGGTCTGGGGTAGTGTTGCCAAAACAAAATTATCAAACGTACAAAGAAAATAAAACAAATGCATTAAACTAATATTTAATTATCCACGATTAGCATCAACCAAGAAAATTTATAAAAATACAGGAATAATGACTATTCGCCAATTGTGCGTTTACAACATCTGTATCTACATACGTAAAATACTTAATAAAACCGTACATAGCAATATATCCTTTACTAAAATACAAAATGTTAGTGGACGTTCTATTCGTGAATGCCGAGCTAGTTTATTGGTGCTGCCCAGAACAAGAACCAATTACGGTAAAAAAATGATAACTTTCGAAGGAGCGCAATTTTATAATAAAGTACCATCACATATAAAAAATGTTAACTCATTTAACACATTTAAATATCAATTGGCGAAATACGTCCACGATAATTATTAACAATGTGTTAAGTAAGTATAAAATTTACTATTTCGTCACAATAACTTTATCTTTAATTATTATAAGTTATTTATGTAAACTTAAATATAACAGTTGACAACGACAACTGAACTATTGTATTTTAAAGTATTGTTCTCAAGTAAGTGGCTTAGGTATTATTGAGAATAAATGTCTATAAACTGAAACTGAGAAGTTACATGTTTTATTTTTTGAACGAAACGAGTATTTAGATATTTCGACGGTGGTTGTGGCTTCGATCCCAATTGAGGGAATGAGTAATTTTCATTTCCTCGCTCTGGTTGCAAGAAGAAGGGGGGAAAAGAGCGTGAAGCTGATAAAATAAAAAAGAAATCTCTATAAAAAAATCGTTGAGTTTTTTGGATTAGATAAAGCTGAACTTTTTATAATAAAATAGACATTTTATAAGTTAATACGCACTCTAGGCGATATATTGCAGTGCACTTTTATTATATCACCAGCTTTCATGGATATACATATATGGATTAAGTGATATATTACATCTTGAAATTCTAACCGATGAGACCCACTTGTCCAAATCTATGAGAATTTATCGTAGGTCAGGTTCACGGGATCACCAATTTACCACCGCGGGAGTTGAATGGATTATCACGTCGGTCTCTTCTGTAACGGGGATCTTGTAGATCACGTCAGGCTGTAGTTGGCTGGCTCCACCCCGGTGAGTCCATAATGTCAGGGTCACCAATATAATATATGGCATCGCGCCGATTTTAATAAGACAAGACCTATTCAACTCATTTATTATTATATACTAGGGGCCCGCTCGCGGCTTCGCCCGCTTAAAACACATGCGGAATTGATTAACGACTATAAATTAAATTAAAATTAAATAAATTAAATTACCTTCACGCTGTATCCCGCACACAGCAGGGTAGGCAGAGGGAACCTAGTGTTAAGACACTCCGTTCCCCACTTTCTGCCGAATTCTGGAGGCATTGCATGTTGAGTGGCAGAACTCAACGCCGCGCTTAGCCTCGACACCAGAGCGAAGAAATGGAAATATAAATTTAAGTAAATATTTCATCCCCTCGAGTGGGCATTGAACTCACAACCAGTCGAGGGAGAGACTAGAGACCATCCACGTTCAACCAAACGAACTCTACAATTTTTAAATATTTTTGTTTTACTTTGGTCTTGTTAAAAAACTTTTATATTTAGCTACTATCAGTTTTATAACTATTCGATTAAAACGTCGCCGTGATTGATCACACCGTCGATGGCTCGAGTTTGTGAATTGATCGGGCGCACGATCGCGCATTTCCTTAGAAAATGAGTTTATTTTATGTTGTATATAATAAATCTTTTAAAATTTTCTTTCAACAATATACGAACACATTTCTAATAGAATCCAATAGGTAGCTTTTAGAATTTCTAGTTAAATCCAAAAACGACCAAACACATAACTCAGTTAGACACATTTTGGTCTTCATATAGTTTCACTACCTATTTAGGCTTACAGGCTGATGGTATGAACTGTATAGATTACTATACAGTTAGTGATACTTTAATCGCGAGTGAATTTAAACTTAAACTCAGAAGACTTTTTATATTCGGATTTGCCTTTGGGTCATTTAAGCTATATATATATAATGCTTATAACCCTTTTTGAAAGCTAAATCCCTCTTCGAGGCCGGTCGTGGCGCAGCGGCACAAAGTGTGTTGTAACTGTGCTTGTGGGTTCGATCCCCACTCGAGGAGATGAAATATTTACTTAAATTTATATTTCCATTTCTTCGCTCTGCCACTTAACACGCAATGCCTCCGGAATTACTACGT